>JAQQZX010000013.1:10238653-10257388 GCA_030068355.1 Notoglanidium maculatum | reverse complement strand
TCCCCCCCCTCTCCTCCTCCTCTATTTAATAACTTAATTTAATAATAATACATAATTTCTCACTACTTCAACTCACTTTCAAGTTAAGATAACTTCAACTATATTCATATCAAATGGTTTTCAATTGTTTCCACTTAAATTTTTCTGATCTTGACTAACGAGGGCAAGTTTGCTGGTTTTTCCTTAAACTTCACACTGAATCAACTTGGACGTTATCTGTTCAAAACTATTAAATTTATCTTAATCAAAGAACAACATACTAATATTAGCAGGGGCCTAAAGGTTAGAGAAATTGGCTTGGGACTGAAAGGTCTATGGTTCAAAATTAAGAGAAATAAGACATGTTTTTGGCTTGTTTACATCCCAGAACAGAAAAACAAGCCCTCAATTAACCAGATCATTATTTGCGTTCACTTCTATTTAAAATATGCTCCCAAGCCCTGTGATACGCTTGCCTCGTTCTCTCTTAGGCAAGCGTATCACAGGGCTTGGGAGCATATTTGACTTCTTTCTGTGGGAAGCGTGGAAATTCGGGACTCTCACCCTCAAGCCACTGGCTACATTTCCACACCCATGTCTCTGATCAGGGACGTGTCACAACCCCCCACCAGCAAACAGGTACATGTTCTTCTCAAACACCAATGAACACACAGGTACCAAAACTGATGCCAAAATGGGTCAGTAAACCAAAAACTGGACACCAAAAAGGGTCCCTCAACCAAAACCTGCGCAACAGAAAAAGGGTCCCTCAACCGAAACCTGTGCAAACACACAGGTACCAAAACTGGCACCAAAAAGGGTCTCTCGTCCAAAACCTGGACAACAAAAATGGTATGGGTTAAACCAAAACTGAAAAATAATTATTTGAACTAAGACATCTAAACACAAACTGTGAGCAAAAAGCTGGTACAAATCATACTGTACATGTGGCAGAACATACCTGAGGTGACGCATGCATGTAATTTTACACACTTGTACAACTGCATAACACACACACACACACACACACACACACACTGGAACAGGTGTTCTATACACACCCAAGAAGACATGGGATCATGTGATTTATACACACTGTACAGCATACACAAGTGATCTTGCACACCTGAAGATTCAGGTGATCATGCGTACCAAAGAATGCTGGCGTGTGCTGGAGCCTGCACAATTTATATGCATATAATTGTCTTTGTACACAGTTAACATGCAGGTAAGTAACAGATCTTCAATGTCTGAGAACAGATATGCACTACTGAACTTTAAGTAATAACAAGTGAACTAATGGGTACTGGATCTTTTTTAAAAAAAAACAGAAAAAAAGATGTGCCTCATTCCACTCCTTCCTAAATGTAAAATGTGTACTGCTGCCCTTGAAACTGCTGTGGAAAAGAAAAAAAAATAGGAGAACTGTTTATTTTGAAACTAAAAATCAAAACCAAAATCTGTAGTGGTGCTCTTTGAACCAAATCTGACCAAGATACGAGTGGGAACAGCTGGTCATACATGCTGAAGAATACAAAGGTACACACCTGAGAAGACTGGAACATGTGACCTATATACACGCTGCACAGAATGCATACAATTACCAGTGATTCACACCCGTGAGGAAACGGGTGATCATACATGCTGGAAAGTGTTGATCACTGGAGCACGCTGGAGCCTGCACAAGTACAAGTCTTTGTGCACGATGTACTCACACTCAGGTAAGTTACAGATCTTCCACGCCTGAGAACAAACATGTACTGATTATCTTTAGAAATGTATACTCTTTTTCACAACACAGGTACACACACTTGATCTTTAAACAAAACTAACCAAATGGTTACTGGTGATCTTGAAACCAAAAAGAAGACTGAAATGGGTACTAGTGATTTTGAGACCAAATCAAAAAGGGGTACTGGTGTTTTTTGAAGTGATGTAGCACACATGAGGAAACGGATGATCATATATGCAGGAAAGAGTTGGATGCATGATGTACCCACATGCAAGCAAGTTAGATCTTCCATGCCTGAGAACAAACATGTACTGATTATCTTTAGAAATGTGTCCTCGATGTTTTTGAAACACAGGTACAGGTGAACATGCATGCTGCAGAACGCACACACTTACTGATCTTTAAACAAAACTAACCAAATGGGTATGGGTGATGTAAAAACTGAAATGGCTACTGGTGATCTTGAAATCAACACTAAAATGGGTACTGGTGCAAGGGAGTGGTATCCAAGTCAAAAACTTAAATGCCTGGTTGTGATCTCATGTACTTTAATATCCGGTGTCTGTTTATCCATGCAGGTGTCTACAGAGCCCTCTCCGGTGTATAGGGATGTTCTGATGAGCAACATCGTCCTTGTATCGGTCACCTAACCGTCATCAAATCTTCCACCCAGGTAAGAGCATTTATCCAGCGCTGTTACGTTGAGCTAGTGTTAACTGTTACAATACGCAAATCCTGTATCTGTTTAAAGGCTAATGTTGCGTCCTGTTGCATTTTTGACACTTTTTTTTTTTTTTTTTTTTTTTTAAATCAGTTCAGCTTCAGTATTTTGTTTGTGGCCTACGATGAGCTTGAACTTGTAGTTCAGAGGTTTTGTTGTTTTTTTTATTTTTTATTTGCTGTTACTTTGCAGGAAAAATGCAAGTATACTTTTGTGATATTAGCACGTCTCTTTTTTTTTTTTTTTTTTTTTTTTTTTGCGTGATTAGAAAATTATCTCTAACGTTCCTACTACCTGAACACAGACAGCAGTATTATCGTTGTTGGTGTTGATTTTTATAATTACCTCCAGCTCCTCGCCTTTCCTCCCAGCTGCTCAGTGGTGTAGGGGGTACTGCACTCTGATGGACATAAATGGAAAGTTCCACCCAAAGCCAAGAAGCTGCAAGAAAGACGACTAAAGTCCAAGAAAGGACGGACAGGTACTGAAGATGAGCACCAATTATTTAACCCCTTTCATGGAACACGTACTCGATTTTGTTTTTAGGAAAATACAAGTCACTTTCAAAGATGTTTCAACAAGATGAAACTATTACAGAAATTAAATTTCTGCTGCTTTTCTCCAGACACCAATGAATACCTTAGTTTTTTGTCTTTTTGCTCTGTACTCGGACAGAGCATTTGCATGGATGCACACCTCACTTCACTCCGCACTAAACACTTTCGATTTATCTGCACTTTATAAAAATTCATGTGGAATTCTCATTTTGTCTGCAGCATCGCATGTTCTCCTTGTTTCCCCTCTTACAACGTGTACTAACAGAAGTACACAAATTGAGATGCACCACAATTCTGCTCGATGTTGAGTTCAGGTATTAATTGTTGGTAAAGAGAATTTTAAGGAAGTTCTGATATTGAATAGTTTCTAAAGGGTGACCTGTGCACTTTGTGCAGTCCACTGACTTGCGTTTTGGGTTTGTGAAATCCAATAGGGTAGCTATAGTTGGAGAATGATTAATTATTATAGTCTTAGTGTATTTGAGTGTTTTCTATATCTCTGTGTACCTGGTCGGAGGAATCCGAAAGGAAAGGTCAGAGACTTGCACCGTTTCAAGCCAAACCTTGCACTCTAAAACCAAGAAGAGCCATAGTTATATTTTTTTCCCTTTGTTGTACTATTAGATGTACAAAAACGCACACAATTTTCAGAATTATCTTTTGAAAATGGGGCTTGTACTTGTACTTTTTTTTTTAAATTTTTTTTATTTTATTTTATTTTTTAAACACACACACAAACGTTCATAAGAGACTCTTTGGATTTATTTCATATTTATTTCTGAACATAATGCAGTATCTAAACCTAACCTTAATATTTTGAAGACCTTTTAGTTTTTCCAAATATCTGTAAAATCACTTTTTGTGAAGACCTTTATACACACAAGTCCCTGAGACCTTTCTAGCCCACATGATCTGAAAAAATAAGTTGGTCGAGAGTGTCCTAAATGGTTCACTCCAAATTCAAACCAGAGCTGGATATCACGTGAACATAGTTGTACAAAAAGTAATGACTGCTAAACTAGAACACTATCCATAAGTTACCTTATTGAATTTGAAATGTGTTGTGATTTCAGGCATTCCCATTTTTGTTTTTTTAAATAAAAGGGGGGTCAAGTGTTAATCAAGTATGGGTTTCTTTTATACTGTATATGGCAAACATGGTCAGGTGATACAAAATACAACATTCACTGATCTCATAATGCACAAAATCTAAAACCAATGTTAAAGAACCTGATCTGGAGGCGTGTCTCAGTGCTGAGATTTAGCACTGAGAATGAATATTGGTATTGTCAATAATCTGGTAGATCCAGTATATACAAATATTAGTAATGCTGTGAGCTTTACTAATTCTTTCAGCAATTTAATACCACACTAGCAGTTAAATCATTGGAATTGGATCTAACACGCTATTAAAAAAAATTAAAGACCACTTAATTTTTTAAATTTAATCAGCATCTGTGTATGGCAGCTATTTAATTCCCACGTCTTGGCATCCTTTTGCATCAAGACCAGTTTGTATGCCAAAAACCGTGCTATTCATCAATGAGAAGCAAAGAAGAGCCAGTCTGAGGTTTGCCAAACACCTTCAGGATCAACCTTCTGCATAACAATGTGAACCAGGTGCTAGTTCTGGTTTGGTACTTGCTGGGCCCTTAACCTTCACTGCTCATTTTGTATAAAATATGTATGTAAGTCGCTCTGGATAAGGGCGTCTGCCAAATGACCTAAATGTAAATGTACTTGGTGGGTGTGGTGCTGCTGGTAGGATTGGATAAAGCACCACCAAAATAGAATCAATTCTTCGTTCTTGGTTGTTTCTTGTAGTGTTGCGCCACATTCCTGTCGTCTCGTGAAAGACACTGAGTGAAGCTGACGGAGGAAGCGGGACGACATACGAAAAAAAGAGCTCACAATGATGCACTTGATGAGAAGCAACTTGTCGAGACACGCCGCCCACAGACCCTGATAATTCAGAAGGACAGACCTCCATTCTCCATTCCAGGCTGCTTGCTCCTGGAGGTAAGCTTGCTTTATGCATTGAAATGTATCCACTTCTCTGTTTTGTGTTGAGGGTCATTTGTCTGTAAGCAGGGTGAGAGTCTGTCTGTTTTTGTGAACATTTATTTCTCAAACTTTTTGCAAAAGTTTCACCTCAAACCATATTTTAAGTTTAACTTGATTCTACTGTTCTGTTCACTTTTTGAGCAATAATTAATCTCTCAACTTTCACAACACGTTTGTGACTTACAAGGAGAACTTCCATTTTTACTCTATTACTTGCAAAAATAAATTCAAAAAGTCATGCTGTTTCAATGGATGCTGAAACACTTATTACTGATTACTGAAATACCTCTTTTTTTTTTTTTTTTTTTTTTTTTTTTTTCTGCACTGTATCATCTTTTTCAATGTCGCCAAAACAATACATATCTAAATGCGTTGTTTATCTCTTACACTCTGTTGGTATGCTCTTGCATTTTCTTCTGATTGGGGTCAGAATGACCCCAAGTTTTAAAGTTTTATAATTAATTTTCACATTAACCAATTTACCCCAAACCTTTTTCACCACCAAGGTCCATCTCTTCCCCAACCCTGCATAACTTCTAATGATCATGTGACCGAAGCTGAGGTCCAGTTTTTTGGCTGCAATTCTCAATAGCGACTGAAAAAAAGATAAATTGCTGTTCTTTCAACTAAAAATAAATGTTTCATCCTTAAAATGTGATGACCTGTACTGAAGAGATCATTTATAAAAATTAAAAATAATCCAAAGGACATTTTTATAAAGCTGTAACTCTGCAATTAAATATATTACCGTTCATGGTGCTTTGGGGTATAACTGACCCCAGATTGACTATAATTGATTTTCAATAAATTTATAGAAGTTTGATCATTCCAAATCCATTTATAAATCCTAAATTATAAGATATGAGGACTTGTCCTAAAGGATCCAAGTTTATGAAAAGCATGACACTTTTAGAATGACAGGTTTTTGTAAAGCTACAAAACACATTTTGTACCTTTCCCAGTGTTTGGAGTCAAATTGACCCCACATTCATTTCAGTGTTTTTTTTTTTTTTTTTTTGCATTATGGAAGTTTGTTAATTTATAATCCATAAAAATATCCTAAAATGAATTTCTTCATGTGAAAATGTGAGCACTTGTTCTAAGGGGATCAGAGTTTATAAAAAGCATGACAATTTTAAAATTCATTTTGTTCCTTTCCCTATGTTTGGTGTCAAATTGACTGCATTCATTTCAATGTATTTTTGTAACATTTTTAAAGTTTTTTAATGCTAACTATACAGCAGAAAGCACCAAAATGAACCAGGCTAACAATTCAAGAGGTGATGGTCTAATTTTAATCTTTGCAGGACTGACCGTAAATGACACGATCTCTGCACAAGAGCTTTCCACACTTGAAGCAAACAGGGTGCGTCTTGCGGTCAGCTTCTCTCAAGCAGAATTTATATTGCCCTCTTTTTTGCACTCTCGATTTGCTTGCCCGTGAGCATGTAGAAGCAGAGGCATCCTGTTTTGCAGCCCTCGCAATGTATGCTGCAGTGGTTGCATGGGGAAGACATGGCCTCTGTTGCATTGCTGGTGTAACTAGGGCTTTACCCAGCTCCTCCAAAAAGAAACTTCTCCAACTCCCTTCTGCTCTGTTGTCAATAAAAGACGAGGCCTTTCACTCCTCCAAATTTGCCTTTACTGCCACTACCATGGTTGTCTCCAATATTCCAAAGAAAAGTAGGAATGGTGTCCTGATGAGCACCTTGCACAAACATGCTCAGGTGATTGACCGGGCAGACAGAAAACCCGTCATCATCCTGGACTTACAAGTCCCAAAAAGAGGTAGACAACCTCGACAAAGTTACTGCTAACTACAGCTGCAAGAGAAAAACAGTACGCTGGGCTCTTGTGCTGTTCTTCAGCATGATGGACATCTCCGAGAGGTCAACCCAACCTGGAAGGCATGTGCCCAAAATCTGAGAAGGTCCTATTTGGAGGAGCTGGGTAAAGCTGTAGTTACCCCAGCAATGCAACGGAGGCCACATCTGTGTACAACCACTTCAGCATACAGTGTGAGGGGTGCAAATCATTTTGAAAAATGAAAATCAATTAGTCAATCTGGGGACAGTTATACACCAAAGCAGAATGAACAGTGATGTTTCCTTACTTGCAGTGATGGAGCTTTATGAAAATGTCTCTTGAATTTTTATTTTTAATTTTTATAAACTGTGATCTCTTCAGTATAGGTCATCACATTTTAGGGAAGCAATATTTATTAAAATAAATAAAAATGTTTTGGGATAATTCATCTTCACCTAGTCTACAAAGTCACCAAATTTCAACTGAAACAGTTTCAATATTTGTTCCCAGTTCAGAAACGGCTCCAGGCTCTAACAGACCCCAAGCAGAGTGCAAGGGTTAAGTATAATACTGGTATCGAATTTGCATGGATGTGCATGTATGCCTTTATGCGTTATCACACTTGGTTTAAAAAATAAAATAAAATAAAAAAACCTGTCACTGCCACCACTTGTCTTTAAAACATCTCACCATTGCATGTTGCGTGACTCAGTTTGTTGTGGAATAGTGTTCACACCTTTTCTAGGGTTAAGTGCAGTGCTAATTTCAGCGCCAGAAATACTTCGGCTGAAGCCTGAAATTACACACATGTTGTATGGCAATGCAGGGAATCACGTGTATTACTCTGATTCCTTTTCACAATATTAACTTCGTATACCTTCTTTTATAAGTGGTAAAGATGAAAGCTGAGACTTTTCTATTTACATCTGTTTACATCAACTTTTATTAGATTGCAGATCAAGTCAGGATAATAAAACGTGACCACTCTATTCATTGTGTGTATGTATATGCTTCAAGTGTCAATATTTGACATTTCCAATGTCTACTCAAATGATTTACATTCGTGTTTCATGACAAGTATATAAAACACGTCAGCTTGATATATTTACATACTTCACATGACGGCTTAAATTATTTATATACTTCAAATATCAACGCAAACGGTTTATATACGTCCACTATTAACTCGAATAATTCATGTACTTCACATCAACTCAATTTATGCTTGTCAACCTAACTCATTTATATGGTTAATACACCGCAAAAAAATGAAACATTCCAGTATCCATATTGATCATATTTCCAGTCTTGATTTGGTTGAATTGATGTTTAATAATGTATTGTATTGTATTGTATTAGATCATATCTGAACTTTAGATAGGGGTTCTGTCAGGTTTTAAAATGAAGTTAATGGTTTTAAAAAAATAAACAGGCTCAATTTCATTGGCTGTTCTTATGGGAGGCTCGTTAACTGGAACTATTCATGATTATTATCTATACTCTAAATGGTAATTGTTTTAATTTTGCTGAAAAGCAAAGTCATAATGTAGAAAAATTACTGGATGATTGATTTCAAAAAGGCAAATTTCCCATCCATCAAGGCTCAAATCTAGAAGCATTACGTAACTGGTAAGCCAATGCAATAGAATTTCATAAAAAGCAGTAAATCCATTATCAGTGTGGTCTGTTTTTTTTTTTTTTTTTTTTTTTTTTTTTTTTTTTTTTTTTTTTTTAAATGGCAATTGTGATGTCTTGTTTTTCCCAAACTTCATCTTTAGCCTACACTGAACGAGCCGTGATCGAAGCAAAGCAAACTTCCCATCAACCAACCGATCCAAATGGCCATCCTAAACATTTCTACCCTCTGGAACACGACCTTGTCCACAGCTGCTCAAACCAAATCCCCCATGCGTTCCCTTCAGATCGGGATAGCTATCCTGGCCCTTTCCATCATCCTTGGTTTTCCGGGGAATCTCTTCGTGGTGTGGTCGGTGCTCCGTTACGTGCCTCCTGGTCCTGAATCTGGCTGTGGCCGATGCTCTGGTGCTATTCCTGCGTCTGCTCTCTGGAGGGAAAGGATGGGAGTTCGGAGCTGGTATGTGCAAGACTGTGCACTACCTCTGCTGCATCAACATGTACGTATCTATTTATCTGCTCTGCCTGATGAGCCTGGACCGCTGGCTGGCCGTCTTCACACCCTCCCTGTATCAGAGGCTGAGGAAAAACGACTCTGTGCATAGTCATGCTGGGGATCTAGATCATGGCCTTCCTCTTCGCATTACCCATGCCCTTCTACCGCAGGTTCGTATCTGCGTGTGCATGTGTGTCCAATTCTTAGCATGTAGCAGTGATATCATAGTGATATCACTATGTGTGGATATCATAGTGATGATTATCCACCTTAATCCTTAATAATCTTTCACTTTTCTGCTCTTCTTGGAGGTTGATTTACGAACATATTAATCGTCGTTTGACTAGGACTTCTTGGCACAGCACTAAAGTTGTCCTGATTTACAGCACTTCTGCAAGCTCAACCTATGATTTTTCAACGGCTTTGACCCACTCATGGTTTATATGCAAATTACTGCAGCAGGATGACATGACTTTTTGAACTTTTTGACATTGTGTGCTAATTTAGATATCTCCCTATCTAGCTAACTCAGTTCATCTTAATGATGAACAAAATCATGGTTATTGGAACAGTATATTTTGACAGGTTTGTCTGTAGTTAATTTGGCAAATCAAGACTTGGGTACTGAAATCCAACTTGTGCTTGAGTGTGAAAAATACAATTCCTCTTTATGGGTCCTTAAAAAATGCATCCAGGGCGGGATTTCTAAATCACTAAAAATGTCCGGAATTCAGCATTTGCTTTCTACAGTCGCCATTCATTTTATGGGTGTTCAATTGCCCCATGCCACCATCCTGCCACCAGTGTCGTTTCCCCCCCCCCCTTTTCTTTTTTTTTTCTTTTTTTTTTTTCTTTTTTTGAAAAGCAAAATATGATCCGCAATTGCATTCAGCGTGAGTCTGCCTCATCCTGACGGTTCCCTGCTCATCAGCACAGATATGGAAGCAGCAATGGTGGAGCGTAAACAAAACAAGCTAATGGACAGGAGGCATGGTTTTAATACCTCAAGCTCACTTTTAAAGAAAGAACAAATCTACATATCATGCTGACTGACTCCTGCAAAACATGTCATTGGCTTTGTCGTGTCTGGTGGTATAGTGACGCAACTGTTTGTGTTCTAATCATATTTCAACACGTCTCTGAGGCTTTCATCAGTTTGAATGAATCAGTAGAAATTTTCACGCCCTGAAGCCATGTAACTTGGGAATTGACTAGAATCTGGTGAACTGAATTACTTTTTTTTTTTTTTTTTTTTCCCCTCCCCCTTCTCATCTCTCCATTCCAACAGCAACCTGCAGCCCTACCTGAGGAAGAACATTTCCATTTACCTCTGTGTTCCCTATCACTGGAACAGCGTGAACCATGAAGTCTTTTAGTACCGGATGGAGACGCTGCTGGGTTTCCTGATCCCCTTCACCTTCATGGTGTTGTGCTACAGCTCAGTCATCTGCCGCCTGCGCAGCGCCATGTTTTGTGGGCGTGTAAAGGGCAGCTTCCTTGTCCTCCTCATCGCCATGGCCTTCGCGGTCTTCTGGCTGCCCTACCACATCAACATCTTCCAGGTACTGCGAGTCGAAAAAGATCCAACCAATGCGAACATCGAACTAGGTCACAATAGATAAACTGATAACTTTACTGGAAAGTTTAGGTGGTCACATGTTCATAATCATGGTGAGGTTCTGAAACTGAAAACAGTATCATCTGTAGGTATGATACAAAAAAGTAGTGTTGGAAAAAAATCTTTAAAAGTTATTTAAATGGAAATAGCATGAAAGGATGAAAAAAGAAACAAAATGACACCAAGATTGTGAAAATTGGTTAAGAAACAAGGAAGATGAGGCAATTTTAGTCTATTCAACAACACCTTGTCTTGGTGTTGGAGTGTAATTCTTTGCAACCATAAAAAGGTTGTTCGCAACCATAGGATTAAATGAAATTAAGGACATGCATAGCCAATAAGTAACTCTATTGAAAGCATGTAGTTTAGTTGAAGGACTTGCCATTGTTTTTGAGAAGAGGAGATTGTCATGGTTTTAGAATCAACAACTTGCATTTAAAATGTCAAACTTCTAATGGCTCCATGGAAATAATTAAAAAATGAGGCCAGAGAGTAATAAGTATTCTACATGATCAAAATAAATGTACATAGATTTACTCACCAAACCCCCCAAAATAAACGATTTCCTGAAAACCGAGCACCCGAGAAGCCAGCAGGTAGATCAGCAGAACTCGTGAGACGTCACAGAACGTGCTTTATTTGCACATTGCTTTTTAAACTGAATCCGAACCAGGGATATATTTTCCAAAACCTCAACAACTCTGGTTTCAAGATTAGTTTCCCTTCGAGTTGCATCTCAAACATTAAGCTGAAGGGATTGTAATGAAGATAGATTTCACAAAAACACCCATGCCTGTGTGATGCACTGCCTTCTTGTTGTGTTCAGTCTTGGTGCAGAGTAAATTACGGCATCACTTCACAAAACCTGACGCTGTTAACTCACTCTTGCATGAATGTGGGTTTTTTTTTTTTTTTTTTGGTTTGGTTTCTTTTTTTTCTTCAATTTATTAATTACATTTATTTTAAACTTTTGATTGTCAGACAATTTAAATAATAAAATTGATCTAAAAAGAAAACCTATAAGTAGTTCATTTTCAAAGTTTTGTTTTCTGTTGTATATTCACAGTTCTTGAAAATAGCGAAAGCCTGTCTTATCCGATTGCTTGATGGACTAATGGAGAGAATAATCGATTCATAAAATAATCGCTAGCGGAAGTGTTATTTGCAATGTAAGTGTAATAATGTAGGATTAAGTTGTTTTTTAAATAAACCCATTCCCCTGTGCCTAGGGATATACATTTATACTGAGCACTGGATATACTTTTTTCAATTTGGTTTAATGTATAGCCTTCTGCCTTGGTTAATTTGTAAATAATGACTGAGTTTAAGTCTTCTAAATTTAAAATATAAAATAAAAATGCAATATAGTCACTTTACAAAAATACCATGAGAAACAAAGGGAATCTCAGTCTGTCTAACTCGTCCCTTCTCGCTAAATCTCCATCCATTAGAGACATGGTGAAGTTTAACAGAAATTAAGCTTCTGTATCTCGTGACCACATAAAATGTAGTCTTGCTTCTTTTTCATGTGGTACATCTTAGTAGGTTTGAGTTTCTAGCTTTGTTGTCTTGGCAACAAGCCCGACAACAGCTTTGAAGAAAAATCGAGATCATGTTTAATCATAATTAACAAATCCTTGAAATTACTCTTGTCATCTATAATATCTTATTTCACCTCATCTTGCTCACTGTATTACACACTTGAACCTCTGTTGGTTTTTTTGATCCAGGTGATTGGTCTGCTGCAAGACCGCTCTAGTAGGCTTTACAAGGTGGCGATTTCTGCTCGTCCCAACGTGACAGCGTTTGCGTATCTGAGCAGCAGCGTGAACCCTTTGCTCTACGTGTTCGCCGGCAGCTCACACATCCTCCGCGCCGGCCTCGGCTTTATGGCCAAACTGTTTGAAGGTACCTACTCGGACCACTCTTCCACCTCCCACATGACCTTCCACAGTCGAAACAAGCAGCTCGGGGATTACGAAGATGTCAGTGAATTTGTTCCGGATTGGAAACAAGAGCTTTGCAGAGGAGGAGAGGAAGGGGGCGGAGTCTGGCTGTATGGAGGAAGTTAAAACTTTAACCACAATGCCATGATTTTTCAGAGTGACCGTCACATCCTGAAATATTTTATTAGTGCATTAAATGTTATCTGGAGCCTTACATGACAAACTGATCCTCCTGAAATTTCAGCTTTTGGGCATTTATTAGATCTGTTTTTTTTATTATTCACTTTGATATGATTTTTATTTTTCCCTTCTTGTGCTTTAAAAATAAGAAGGCCTATGAGGCAGGACTGGATGCTACAGCTCCTCTGGCCGTTTGGACGCTGTGACGATGACGCTGTCGTTGCTCGCAGTCACGTGAGAATCCTGAGGCGGAAAGAAATTATTATTGCAGTGCTCTCTTTGGTGGAAAGCTGTGCGAGGTTCAAGTAGTTACTTGATAAAAATTCAACTGAACCCTTTGTCATTATATTTACCTTTATTTCTTTTATTACATACTTTGCATTTATACATAGATGCTTTTCTTTTACACAAGTTACATGATCGTGTTTGTGTGTACATATTCAGTGATAAAAATTGTGTGTGTTTTCCAGTATCATCTCTGTGATCAGGATGAACCGCCTGAGCCGTCTTTCTGCGTTCATGGCGAAAAGAAAATCCCGTAGTCGTGAATGCGTGTAGAAAAATGTCCGTTCTTGTCCAGGAGAGACTGAAAAGCAGCAGCGACTTAATCCAATGGTCAAGTTATTTTTCTCCTAATGAACTTTAGATCTGAATTTGATACTAAGTTCCAGGTGAATGTCGACAATCTGATGTATATTAGTGGAGATAAATATAGAGTCCTAAAAAATTCACAAACATGTTCATACAATCATTGAGTTTGACAAAAAAAATCACAAAGTCACTGCTTTTGAAAAGTTTCTAATGTACCTGTAATTTTATTAAAGAAAAATATAATATTAAACTAAATAATACAAGTTAGAAACTGAAGCACTTCATATGCTATAGGTGAATTTCCCTTATTTGATATTCATATTTTGAGGAGGAAAAAATTGCATAATTAAATCAAATGTTCTGGAGTAATTATGCAGTTATAAATTGTTCATGAAGATTGAATTTTCCTAAGTAGAAGGTGTTCTGATATAAATTTTACTATAATAGTCCGAGTGTTGTATTTCATACGAACGCATTGACCTGTAATGTTGCAACCATCGAAATGTGCATTTAAATCATGAACATCAAAGAGCTATTTTGTAATCATACATTGCAAAACTATTTAAGATATCATAAAAATGCAGTAAATCATGATGCAAGGGTCATGATTTTATAATTTGTCAGTCTGATTAATTTTCACAAATCTGCATACTGCAGCTACAAATCTTTTTAAACATTTATTGCGTCAATTTTATTTTTGTTTTTGAATCACATTATGTACATGTTAATTGGCTACGAGTCATGCGCCGAAATGAATTATAACAATTATAACTCTGCTGTTTGAACTGCAGCACCGTATTACTGTACAATATCAGGGTTTGGGTCAAGTGTATGGTTCAAGAGAGCTGAGTGGGCGGGGCCAGTCAAGTAGCTGCACACAGCTGAGACACCTGAGCTTAGCCTAAATGTTTTACAAGTTACAGCTACATAGTGTCAAAAGAATGCAAAATGGTCATCTGTGACACGAAGTAGAAACTAGTAAATATCTACGTTTCCATCACCTTTCAAAAAAACATAAAAGTAATGCACCCGCAGCTTTTCCAGACTCTAATTTTAGTAATTAATCACTTGGTCATGACTTGTTTTTGTTTCTTTGTTTGTTTTTTATGTGCAAGTGCTTAATTTTCACCAAAAAAAGGTTCCGTTATTTTTTGCAACATCTTGGGTATCAACAAAAGGTTTATCTTCTGGAGTTTAACAGCAAAAAAGTAATACAATTTTGTCAAATTACTCAACATCCCTTGCATAAATCACCATGTTTTAAGGTGCCAAAAAGTTTTCAGCTAGTGATTTAGGTCACACAAGCGATTAATTTGACATTAAATCAACTCCATAGCTGTTTTTCGGCAACGTATATTTTTGAAAACCACTAGCTGCACATTCCAGTAAAAATCAAACCGCAATGTGGAGTTAAAAACGATAAACCATGGGTCGAAAATGTCCACGAAATAAACAAGGTCCAAGTACATAAATACACATAGGGTGCAGGTACACCATCCTCACGTATATAGCTGTACTACAGTATATACTGTATATCATAGATTTACAAAATAATTTCAGTCATTTTTATGCATATAGTGGATGAAGAATGTGTCGACCTTTTATGGAAAATTCCTACTGAATTCCCAGATTTCCATTGGTTATATTGCATTTTAATTAGTCTTCATAGTTCATAGTGGATTTTTCTTATCGTGTTGTTTTTATGGGATTGTGACTTGAATACAATTTCTGCGGTGATCCTGTTGGAATTTTAAATGTTCCTGATTGTTTTTCCTTGACGTCAGCGTTGTAAAATGGTTCCTGTTGAATTAAGAGCGAGAATCCAAACTGTATTCGAATCACTGCTGGCTTCCTAGTGTATTTTTTAGGTCCAATTTTTTTATAAGATTCTTATTGAAATTGAGTTGTTATACAAGTTTTTATATATTTAACAGAATATGAAGTGCTTCTTATTGCATTTTTATAGCTTAGCTATTTTATTTTTTTGAGCTGCCATTGGATTTGTCTGATCTTGTGATTACAATATGGTTCGAATTCCTTTTTGGACTCTTCTGGATGAGTACTTGATGATCTAATGCAACCATCGAACTTGGTAAGATGGTCTGATGTAAATACTACTTTGGGTTACCAGTTGTAAGATGATTCCTATTAGTTTTTATGAGTCAGTAATTCAACTTGAGAAGGTCTTTTCTTTATAGACCACGTCAAGCACATAGCTGGTAAAACAGGATGTCTCCAATCATGACCGGTTTCTTTGTTCGTTTTCAGATGCTCCCTGGAGTCACTAACAAGGCATTTAAGCTTTCCCTTACATACTCTTCCACAATCACAAGACTTGCAGGAAGATTACTACAAACCTCGCCTAATCTGATGGTCTGAGATTTAAAACCAGAAGCCAATGTAAACTTCTTGGCGTATCTTAAACGGGTGAATAAATAACAGAGTAATGCATTCATTCTTCTTAAAGACTTCCTCTTTGCGTTAATTTTATCATATCCGTTATTTCAAACGGACAAAAAAGAATGTGGCGCGGAACGAAACGGAGAATGAATTATATAGCTTCCAGGTGTATATAAAGGTGCTATAGCTTATATAGCATGCAAACTGTTCATATTGTGATTTAGTACGATATAGAAATTTGTCCTACGCAAGAGCAAGAGCTACGCAACCCGTGCTGCATCACTGTGCACCCAGTATGGCAGAACGCAGTGACTTTCTTTAGGAACTTCATCATGAAATCTGTCCTAACACGTTTTGGTTATCACGGTCTGTTATAAAATTCTTACTGAGATCCTCACATGGTGTGACATGTGACTGAACAATCGTAAGATTGTTTGACTTGCTCTAACTGTGCAATACAAATACAATCCTCGTTATAGGAGCAAGTATTTCACACCGCTCCTCTTAGAAAGTAGCTTTAAGCATTGAAAAACTAATATGCGGTTACTGATTCTCTGGTGTAAACATATTTTTTGTATGCTTCTCAAGCAATCCATCGAGTAGGAGCTAGTCATTTCGACGTTTGTTTCTGCAGATTTACGTTTACAAATGGCTCCACCGAAATGCTTTAGGAACGGACGTGTGCGGTTCCTTTTGTTATTGTTTTTCACATTGAAACTGATTTAGAATATGATCTCGATTCTTATTGGTCAGAAATTAAAATATGATTTGATCGTGTTTTCATCCAATCGCATCCTGTTAAAATGTGGTCCAGTTACTATAAAGTTTTTATTTGTATTGGTATTACTAACTGGTTGGATTGTTCAGAGTGGATTATTATATTGTTATTGGGTCTCAGTGGAGTAGTGGTTGGCACTGTTGCCTCACTGCAAGAAGGTCCGGGGTTCGATCCCTGGCTCACCCAGGGTGCCTTTCTGTGTGGAGTTTACATGTTTTCCCTGTTAATTTCCTCCCACGGTCCAAAAACCTGTGAATTATGTTAATTGGTTACTCTAAATTGCCCTAGGTGTGATTGTGATTGTGAGTGTGAATGGTCCCAGCCACTAGGGGGCACAGTTAGTGTTTCATGGTACCTATCCCAAGCCTGCATGAATTGGGAAGGGCATCCAGCGGAAAAACCCAGCCAAATCGATGAAACGGACGAGCCGCTGTGGCGACACCGAACAGGGAATAAGCAAGAAGGGAAAGAAGATGATTGTATGCTATTGGGTCTCATTTCTGAAGGTTCCTATGGGGCTAGTCATTAATTTCTCATCATTAAGTCATTAAAAGTATATTGACGTAACCATGTGTCTCAATCCACATTCTTCTGCACTTGCACTGGCGGTTTTGAGCGCATTAGTGTGCCCACACTGGCCATGGTTCCATTAAACAGATTAATGTGCAATTTGAAATTGCACACTAAAAAATGAGTAATGGAAACCCGTGACTTTCTTTGAAAAAAATAATTCCCCCTCATACCGAAAAGGGTTTCTACTATGCTCACATGGGGTCGTTTTTCCGATTTGGTAAAACAATATTTCGTAAAGCTTAAATGGAAAAACAGTTCAGTCACATGACCTGAATCGCAAATGGAAGTGCTACTTTTTTGGAAATAAGAGCGCTCTGTGAGGGCTATCGCAAGGAAAAACTATCGCAAGAGGAGAAAACCCTGCTTTAATCGCGTAACATCACTCGGTGGGAACACGGACCATTCATAAAGTTCTTTTTTTCTTCTCAAAATTCTTTAAATATCACGATTTCAATCAAAACTGCACTGGAAACCCAACTGCGGACGAGTACGGCAGCATGCAGCGCACCGAGACTACCCGGATTGTGTACTCAAAACGGTCAACATGTTGAGTGTGAAACGCTGAGATATTTCCATGTCTCAAGGACTATCTATGCATTTAAGAGTTGAAAAAAGACAGCACTACTGTCACATCACACACTACACATGTATATACACCGTGCACATGGAAATGTACTAACAGATGTACACAAATTGAGACATTAATTCTCCTAGATGTTGAGTTCAGGTATTAATTGGTGGTGGAGGGGATTTTAAGGAACTCGTCTGGTATTGTATCATTTCTAAAGGATGACCTGTGCACCTTGTGTGCATTCCACAGACTTGCGTTCTGGGTTCAGTATGGTATCTATAGAGGAAGAATGATGAATTATCGTAGTCTCGTAAATCTACTTTCCCATGATTACTCCTAGGAAAGCAGTAATTTCCTTCTGGGCATATTATAGGAATTTTCCATAAGCTACCTAATATAACCCTTTCAACCCTGTGTCATAAAAAGTGATATTGATTTATCAGCCTTAAAGCGAGTGTATTTATGAGAGTGTTTTCTATATCTGTGTGTACCGGGTCGGTGAACCACTCTGTACTAGCGATCAATCATCATGTTGCACTGATAGACGAGTCTCTGTACTGCAGCGGGAGTCGAAATGACTGCTGAGTTTGTACTGATATGGTCTGAGAGCTATTTAGCACATCAGTGAGATTGTAATGGAGTGCACGGCTGAGAGTTTAATGGGATGAAAGGTCAGAGACTCGCCACGTTTCAAGCCAAAGCTTGCGCTCTAAAAAGTGCCATAAAGTTATATTTTTTCCCTTTGTTGTACTATTAGATGTGCAAAAACACTTAGGAAATTTTCAGAATTATATCTAAATATCCTTTGAAAATGTGACTTGTACTTGAATATTAAATGTTAATATTAATGAGCGTTGATGAATTAGGCTACATCAGTTCACGCATGTGTGCATCCCCCCCCCCCACTATGGTCTGGAAATACTTTTTTGAAAATCCACTGGCACTTCAAGCTTTGAATATTTAAAGAGATTATTGCACATAGCCTCTTCAGTGCGAGATTATATAATATATATTGATTTTTATTTATATATATATGTGTATATATATATATATATATATATATATATATATATATATATATATATATC
>JAQQZX010000013.1:10210742-10230448 GCA_030068355.1 Notoglanidium maculatum | reverse complement strand
TCGCATTCACACCTATGGGCAATTTAGAGTAGACAGTTGACCTAATCTGCATGTCTTTGGACTGTGGGAGGAAACCCTTGCATGGGGAGAACATGCAAACTTCACACAGAAAGGCACCCTGGGCGACCCGGGGATCGAACCCAGGACCTTCTTGCTGTGAGGCGACAGCAAAAGCACAACAAAAGCTTTTTTGATTTTTTGTAGGCTAGGTTAAAAAAAAAAAGAAAGAAAAACTTAGGACAGAACTGTAGACTCTCAATAGCCTGGAGTCATTGACCACCACTGTGAAGTGTATAATCAAGAATAATTTCAGTGCTGAACATGGCACCCCCAAAACAAGTGGAGCCTGTGTCAAATGCTGAACAAAAATAGGTGGAAATTATTTTTTTTTACTCTGGTAAATTTCAATAAAAAAGAATCCATATTGTATCAGATACTACACCACTTAATCACACCAATTAAACACTATAATAATAGTAATTACTGTGTAAATTTTCATAGGATGTGCCACTGGGTCAGTATCACTTCCAGAGACGCTCAGAAAGGTAGGACATGTTTGTTTTAAAAACCTTTCTTCAGTTTAGTCTGGTGCAGCACTATGTTTACCAATAATCTAAAATGTACCAGACAAAATAAAGCCTGAGCGAGTGGGGTCATATTCTGTTTCAGTATCACTATACTGTTTCATTTTGGAGTGATTTTATTGGCTTTTAAAGCTCTTCATGCTCTCTGACACTTTATGCAGACTGTTTCAAATCAAATTTTAGGAACATCAAGTGCTGCATTACAAAATGCTCAAATGTGGTGATGCAGACTCTTGATGCAAATCATTTTTCATTATCCAAAGATCTGAAAAATGTAGTTTCACACAGCGCATGGAAAATGTTCTCGAACGTTTATTTCTTCACAGAACAAAATCTCAGAAGAAGAGATTTGAGGAGGAGCTAAATGAACGGATGATACGGACGTTTGATGGTATAAATTCCCAAAAGTAGGTGCTTATTTGCATTGGCATTTAAAGTATTTACTTTAAAGTATTTAGATTAGTGTTTTATAGATATAAACTATATTCTAATCTCAAATGTGCTTGTCTTTCAGACAATGGCTGAAATCTGAGGACATTCAGAGAATATCATTGTTCTTTCACAACAAAACTTTAGAAAAGGAGGTAAGCTGTAAATTGCATTATACTTACTTTATATTTTTGTGTTTTTGATGTTTTGCAGGTGCTAATATTCCTATTTATTAGAAGTTTTGGGCATGTTACTCTGCAATTATAACTAGCTGAACTACAGCTACTCATAAATTAAATGCAAAGGACAGTAATTAACAAAATGTACTAAACTACAAGAGTTTTTTGTTATGTTAATAACTACTGCAATACATTTGAATGGAACCTACATCGAACTTTCATAAAACATTAATAAGTATTGCATAAAAAGTAATACATTGTATACATTTATGCAGTAATGAATTATGTAAGGTTTATAAATGTGTTATGAAGTATCAGTGTAAATAACCTTCAAATAATTATTAGCAAGTACACTATTATTCTATTATTCTACACTGTTATTTCTACCTACTAATGCAAGTAATGCAAGTTATAAATGACATTATACAACAATGAGTTATGTAAGGTTTATGAACCTTTCAGTGGAGATACCCTTCAAATAAATTGTTAGCATGTATATTTGAAGAACTACTGTACTGGATGCCAATGAACAAGATGATTACCTGCTAACAGTTTACTTCAAGGGTCTCTGCTTTGGAGCTTTATAAAACCCTCAAAGGTTATACATGACATTTGTACAGCAGTCATTTTTGTAGGGATAATATCAAAGCTTGTGAGGTGGTATACATTTTTTATGTAGTATAAGTTTGCCTTTATGATTTTTAGTGTCATTAAACTAAAATGGTAATAAAGTTGCATTTATAACACTGTCATAAAGCACTAATGTACACCTCTTTTTAATTAATTATATAAGAAGCCCACATTTTCAGCTAAATTAATATAAATGAATGTGTACTTCATAGATGTCTCAAAACTTCAAGAATGTAATAAAAATGAAAATGAACAAACATCTTGATAGAATGCTAAGGGACCAAAGGGACATTAAGGCTAATATACTACACAAAAAAGTTTCTGGGATGCTTTTGAGTTTGTTCTTGTGTATATGAATTGCCAATTTTCCCATGCATTTGATGAGTAAAGATTCCTATTTGGATTTCTCAGAAGTGCTTCATATTTTCATTTCACAGTACAGAGCAACGACCTTGCCTACTTTCAAGTACTACGTCACTTGTGCCTGCTTGATCTTCTTCTGCATCTTCATAGTTCAAATTCTTGTCTTGCCAAAGTGAGTCCTTTTATTTCAGAATAAGATCAGTATTATTACAGTATTATCACAATGTTGGTCAAATTATGGGTCACAATAATATTTTTTCTTATTTATGGGTATTTTTCATGAGGCTACATAAGCGTTTCATGACTACCCAACTGACATAAACTTACTTACACATATAAAAAGGCCTTTTCCAATAGGCAGTAGTTGTTATATTGCTGGCTTTGATTTATTTTTATGTCAAGGAGTATAGGTTCTGTTTGATTTAAGGTTGTGTCTGGTTGACGTATGAGCTGATCTACGTTAGAATGTCATGAGTGCCCTTTTGAAGTCACATAGTGATAATAGTGAGTTAATTGGATAGTTGAACAAAGTCGAAAACATTAAACAATGATTTGCAATGTCTCCTGAACTTGGAGATAATTTTGTTTTGTAATGCTTTATAACACTGTTATACACCATTCACACTGACACTCAAAAACATTTATTTATTGCTATTAAACTGTAATGGTATCATGTGGTAATGGGAACAATACATTAAAGTAAAAAAGTTATGATAACAAATGTTATCTGTCACTCTGGCTATCTTGTAACATTGCTGTTACAAGCAATGTTACAAGATAGCCAGAGTGACAGATAACATTTGTTATCATAATAATCATAAAAGTTATCATAACTTTTTAACTTTTGCCACAGCTCCAGTCGGAATTGAAAGCATTGGATTAACATGTTGTGACCGATCCTGACATTGCTGGTGGTGACATAAATGCTGATGCAGTGATATTGCAATGGAACTACTGTATGGGCAATATAGCATTTCTTTTTTTCTTAGCACCAGCATCTTTTTAAATATTTCCCTATGAAGAGAGAGCACATTTGGCTGCCTAGAGAAAAAGCGCTGCACCCAGGGTCTATTTTTCGGACCACTTGTGAATTATATGTCATATCCAATCTTGCATGTTTTACACATCTCAGCTTGCATTCCATAGCATCCCATTAAATACGGTCAGGTAGCAAGACAAGACACCTGTTACTTTACTATTATGGAAGACAAAGTGGGAATGAATTCTCATGTTGTTTTTACCTGATACATTAACGAGTTTCACAAGTTAAAGTGGCTTTACGTACTGAAGGTTTAACAGTGACAATCATGGCACTGCAATAATAATTTAATGAATACTTATGGCAATATAATGACAGTCACGTTATTAATATTACAGCAAAGGTAAAAGGTACACTTAGCTACAAAGTCTATGACATACTAATGTAGGTCAGTACTGAAAATGTCATAACCTTTTATGAGCAAAAATATGTGGTGTTAAGGTGGTGTCAACTTGTTAAATTGATTGAACAAAGTTTATCAATTTAATTTTTCAACGTTTTCATTATTTCATTTGTCATGAAGGTCCTATGCAGCCTTATAAACACTACCTTTAATTTAAATTTTTGCACCAAAAGCAGCTGCAATTATCTTAAATTTTAGTGTTGAAATGGTTTGTAATGAATTGCAGGACCGCTGTATTGGGAATCTCATTCGGGATTGCCTTCCTAATCCTCTCTGTGATTCTGCTCATCTGCTTTGTTGGCCATCTCTTGGTAAGTCTACTTTTTTATCAGGTTCTGAAAATCAGAATATCAATCTTACCCACTTCTTTACCTTTAATGTATTAATAATTATACCAAGAGTAGCACAATTTACTAGAACTTAGATTTTACATCTTAGAAGGTAGAAGGTTTTTTTTTATTACCTAAATACAAAGCCTTCCACTATGACCCTGGAACCACTGGAAAAATATCCAGAGAAATGTCACCAAGGTGTGTGAACTCAACCTCAACCTCAGCCACATCACTCCAGTTCATAACTGTTCTCAACTACAGGCGTGTTTAGGCGTGTTTGTACCTGCTTCTGCTGTTTTCTAAAGAATTTCATTGGCTTGATTTCCCAAAATATAAAATAAAAAAACAATTGTAACTTGAATGCAGTCTTTGTTGGTTCCACAAGCTTCATGTCTGACCACATGCTTGCGTTCGCTTGAAAGTTAACACCTCCCTCTCACACAACTTGGTGCACCTCATTTCTTTCTGTATTTCAATCCGTTTAGAACAAATTATCTGTTTAATCTGAATGATATAATAATGTATTCGTATTCAGTTATACATCGATTATGCACATGACACCATTTATAAAAGCATAATACACAATTCAACTCAATATTACTTGTAAATACATTATTCAAGTTGAAATAAATGTATTAGATGTAATTTAGATTTAAATCTGAAATACTGTGATAAGAGATACACTGCTAATTAAAAAGAATAAGAGTAGACCTAGTACTGACCCTTTGGGAACTCCTCAAGGTGATGAAGCTGAACCTGTCTAGGCTATATTATGGGTTTGTGTCCTAAGTTCAAAACCTAAAATAAAATAAGATACAAATGCAGCAAAAAGAAAACAAAACAAAAATCCATTGAAGTCGTTCCTAGGGTAACAAGGTATGTTGGAGTTGCATGCTGTTTTTAGAAAATAATCAACTTTGTGGTGACGACAGTAATAGCACTGTGCATCCAGCCACATCACAACACCCCACTGTTAATTATTTTCTTCTAATAGGCAAAGTCCATTTTTTTTTGTTCCCTACGCAATGTAGTAGGGATTTACCATATCAGGTAAAACAAAGCATTAGCCATCGTTATTGGTTTATGATTCTGGCAAACTTTTATTTATGTCAGCCAATAGAAATTATTGACAGATAAATAAAGTCTGCAAGTGTAATATAAAATTTTGACCTCTGTTGAAGCTCTGTTGACAAGGTGAAATAGTTTTGGATTTCATAAGAATAACTCAACCTAAGCTTAATTATTTGTAGTTTGCTGGTAAATTGACATGATGTGACCATACTTTACATTTAGGCAGTAAAATTTCTATGCTACTTGCTACGTGTTCCTTGGGGGGAACGCACAGAAAAGAAAATTGCCAAGAATTAAAGATCCATGTTGAATATTTTTCATCTTGTTGAATGTTATTTATTGTGCAGGAGGTTCATTTGACAACAGTATCCTACTGTTAGGACTGATTTATCACCCTAAGGAGAAAAAAAACAACAACAACTGCCAGCACATTATTGTATATTTTATAACCATTTATTGAAATATGGGGTAACCATGAAGGATCTTGGGGCACACATTCTCACTTTCTCAGGATTATATTTTATAAATGTAGAAACACTTAGTTCTTTTTAGAGATTATGGCTGATTGGTACAAGGAACAAAGGGATTGATTACATTCACACATGTTCTTGTAGACATTTGAGACAAATATAGAAGCTTATGCACTTTTTGAGAAATTGAAACTGTTTCTTTTTTAAAAAAAAATAATAATAAAACTAGGCCCATAGTGTGTTGTCTATCTAACTCTAGCTTTTTAATTGCATGAGAAACATTATAGACACTTCACCAAATCACATGTTTTTTTAGTTGTTGTACTTAATCGGAGTGTCCACTATACAAGTTCATCTGAAAGTTGTTAGTACAGGATCGATAACATATTAGGACAAGTTCATTACATATCACATATAGACCTCTGATTTGACTTGCAGCCAAAATGATCTTCAGCGCTGCTGTTATATAAAATGAGTTAACAGTTTCTGACCAATCAGAATCAAGAATTAAACAGCACTGTGGTACAATGCAATGTTTGCCTGCCTTAGGAAATTATAAAGCTTATCATACCAAATTAAAATCAGAACTTGGATCCTGTTTAACATGAGTAGAACATGCTAATATTTAGTATCTTGTCCTATATCATGTTATGAAATAATATCATAACTAGTCAAAGTCCAATGGATTTATAAGATGGAGAGCATTTAGATGAATTTTCTCACTCAGAGGTTGAAAAAAGGTTGGCAACAGAATTCACATAATCTACTGAAAATGGTTAAATCGTATTAAATTATTAGGCCACTCACACTCAGACATCTGTTGATAAGTAGTTTTTTTTTATTATTATTTAGATTTAGCTTTTGAGTTTTTTATATGATACTTACATTTGGTTCACACTTCTCTAATATTTAATCTGGGGACATTATTTTATTTTGTGATTTTCTTTTTCATGTTTTAGTCTGATTCAGTTTCAATGTATGATACCAGTGTAAGGATGCATTCACCAGTTTTTGAATTAAAGGAACTGGAATAACATTAAATATACTGTATAGTTAGATTCTTTTGATTCAGTTGCCTCATATATATACCTCCACGATCTGTTAAGCATTGCAGTAAGACTGCATGCAAGACTTCATGGCTCTGGATTCTCCGATCCTCGGTCATCATTGCGAACAAGCCGTGGCCTCGTCTCACCCTGACCATGGCCACCACCACCCTCATCCTCGTCATGGCTATCTTCAACATGGTGCGTCAAGCTGCATGCGATTTTGCTTTATGTTCTTTTATATCTACATATGCTTCCTGAAATCACACAATATTAGTTATTGCTAAATTGGTACTTTGTAGCTAAACTTATCAAAACTTAAAGATTTTTTTTGGGTTTAATAAAAAAAAATACTGTCATTTATGCAATCACACAAAAGTGCACTGAAACCTGCTGGTGTTAATGTGTATTTGACATTTGATATTATTTCTTTCAACCAAGTGTTAACTATTTGGTCTTACCTGTAAATTGAGGAATTTTGGTGTAAATGGGCTAGCAAGTGGTCTAATATGTGCACCCTGCCTTTCAAAGCTAAAAACACATCAATAACAGTTTTATTTCTTGGCATCTACATGAGATTATTTGCTGTAAACAAATGTAATGGATTACATTTACAATCCACTATAATGGATTATTCTGGATATTTGTGGAATTCATACAGCCTTATTAGTGACAGTTGTGTCTGTTGCTTACACAGAGTGAAACACCCTCTAGATCTCTATTTCGGCTGATATTTTTAGCTGTTTCGCTGACACATCATCAGCAGTAACTAAGAAGGTGCATGCGAAATTCAGTCGCAGGTGTAATGAGCGAGAACGAGGTGGATTCATTTCCTTATCATACTTTTTCCCCTAAAATGCCTTCGGAAGAGAAACTTTAGACTAAGCACACACTGTGCTGTCGAAGTACGAATTCCAGAAAAAGGACAGATGACAGAGCTGTCTAGTGTTTTGTTTGAATGAAAAGGTCACATCTTTTTTGTTTAACGTGTTTGGTACTCAGAGAATATGCAGCATTAAGCACAGAAGAGGATTTCAGACTGGAAACACTTTGAAATGAATGAATGAATGCAGCTGTGTGTCTACATCATTCTACATCTCTACATCATGAGCACAATGCAAAATGTTCTACAACAATGTGCAAACAGTTTGCATATAAGGGTCTTATGCAAATTTTTTGCCCATCTGTATTTAACAAATTTAAAATATATTCTAAGTTGCCATATTGCAAAGTATAAACTTTACATTTGTGTTTTTTTGTTGTGATTGTTAGTTTGTAACACAAAATATCACAGAATTACAAAGTTAAAAATGATAATTGTTTACTCAAACAAGAAATATCACAATCAACCTTGGCCAGTTTATTGGTGGTACTCTTACAAGTATTTTTTTATTCATGTTAGCACATGAAATTTTAAAATTTCATTTCACTTTTGCACATGAACTTTCCAAACATAATAAAAAACAAAAATTGAAGGTCCACTATGTGGACACAGGATAGCGGGTCAACACTGAGTCCCTTTTATTAGCCAAACACTAAGCAGGGAAAAAATGGAAAAAACTTAAGAAACCCACAGAAATTTAAGTGTCTCTTGGTGCGGGGAAGAATCAGTACAGTGGAAGGGGAAGTGGTGGTATTGGGTGCAGAGGTCAGCTCCCACTGTGGTCCGAGGATCGGGGCAGCCGAAGCTGAGATGTGAAAGGCAGCAGTGGGCAGCTGGGTTGAGTCGTAATCAAGCAGCACGGCAATCTCCGGCTTACTTTCCCAGTAGTGCTCACTCAGGCTGTTGTGCTCTCACGAAGTATCTAAAGAGGCAGAGTACACACAGGGAGTTAGTAGCAGTGCCTTACTCACCACACCTGCCAGGTTGTCTCCCTTTAATAGTGCCTTCCTTTCTCTCAAACAGTAGATGGAAAGTAAGTGCCAGACATGCTGAGTTTCACAGCCCCAAGCCTCCCTGGGTGGGTATTGCTGGGTGTGCGATACTTAGGCTCTCGACCAGCTCTTTGGTAGATGCGGGGGCTATCATCCCCACGAGTCTCTGTTTCTCCGCTGGTAGGCCCCACAGGAACCGGTCAATGGTCACGAGCTGGATGACTTCTTCAGTGGTGAGCTGTACCGGTTGAAGTGACTACTGTGCAGCTCTTAGAAGATCATTCTCTTGAGTGTGCAGCTCTAGGTCTTGCTGGTACATCCAGCAGTGCAAGGTGGCAGCGGCCCGGCTCGAGGAAAGACCACATCAGGCAAGAATCTCTGCCTTCAGTGTGGCCTCGTTAGCGGGAAGGTCTCCAGGAACACTTCCACATTGTCATCACTATATATGTGTATATATATATATATATATATATATATATATATATATATATATAACTATCTACAGGCTAGTTTGACACTGAACTATGTTTATAAGAGTCTAGCAGTCATCTCCTTTGTTGTTTTTGTTTTTTTATTCTTCTTGCATACTATTATAGGAGGCTAGTCTATGTTCTCTGGATACACTACTATATAATAGTGTGAAATGGGTTGCGTGCGGAGTTATAGATCATGAATCTTTTTTATTTTTTTTCCCTTTTTTGAATTTTGGGGTGATTATTTTCAATACTGCGCTTCAACTAGGTCTACTATATATATATATTGATTATCGGAGCAACAGCCGGGTAGAATTATTACTCGGCCACTTGATACACACAAGCATAAATAACTGAGCAGATGAATTGTGAAGTGTGTGTGTAGGGGGAGGTGCTAAGAAAACATGACAATCAGGACGTACAAAATGGTGTCCCGAGTTCCTGCAAAGCCTTCTTGTTTTCAGTCGTGTTTTCATGAAAGGTGTCCCAGGAACGTTGATTTGAGAACGTCTCCAGTCGTTGTGAAGCTGTACGGTTTAGCACTCGTGCAAAATGTACGAAGCTGCGGGTTCAGCCTCGGAAATTGCCTGCGAGTCGGATGTGGAGAAAATTCGTGGTTTCCGATACGACGAAGCAAAGACCGTGCATAGCACATCCCGATCATTTCTGTCTCTCTCGTATAATTAAACTACTAGTGCTGAGCGATTAGTGTTTACCCACTGGAAAAAATCATTTAATGTTTCAGCGAAAATGCTGAAATAGCTTTTCACTTAACCCGAAACGGTTAGTTGTTTTTAGTTATTTCAGAAATCAGAAGATTAATTTTCATAACATTGTAACATCACATAGCACCTTCCTTTCCATCCTCCATTTTGCACATTTAAAACGATTTTGGCAGTCAGAGACGAAACCGCTTTATGCTGCCATGTCTAGTACAACTGCAGTAGCGAATAGCAAAAGCCATTATTTACTTTTTGTTTGTAGGAATTCTGTAATCAAATTATTTTAATAAAAATTTAATAAAATTGAGTAGAAAACATCCCACTGTCTAGTATAATAAAGTCGCAGCTTGTTATTCACTTATGCACTTGATAAGCACATTATTCAGTAATGCATAAGTATGAATTACTATGTAACTTCTCCTTCTTTTATTTATTGCTGTTTTGCAAATATTTTTTTTCGGAATTCACGTCATCGCAGAATGATTATTAGTCTCCGTTCAATTAGCCATAATGGATTCTTGACTTTTCTTTCTTTACTACAGAAAATAAGTGGTGTAAGTTAGTGTAATTCATGTTGTGGTTTCCATGGCAACAGCACAGTTTGGTCATGTCACGGTTTCATTCTAGTCATTAGTTTATTTACCTGATTGTTATTTGAAACCTGTTTTATCCAACTCCGTGTCGTTGCGATGTCTTGTCATGCATGTAGCGTCTTTAATGCAGGGGGGAAAACGGTACTGTCTATTGGCCCATTTCCCTTCATACCAATGTTATTGGTTAAAGGAAACAATTTTGATTTCCTGATATCTTAGTCCTGTTTGTAAGGTTTTATGGTTGTGAGGTTTGACTTGTTTTCCAGCTTTATCTGTTTATCTCCAGGCTTTCCATTACAACTAGGTTTTTATAAAATTGTCCTAAGAAACACTTTTGTCTTACATTTAAGTTCAGCATTCGCATTGAAAATTTTTTTTACAAAGAAATAAGACAGCAAAATAATATAAAGCTGCTTTACAACTTTGTACTTCTGTGTCTGTCTGATGGAAAGAAAGCACGCATTAATTAAATAAGGAATTTTCTAATATTTGCCCTGGTTTCCATGGTTCTTTTTCTCTACAGGTTCAGTAACCTTTGAGATTTTGACGTATCGCTCAGCACTAGTAGCTAACTAGCTTTCTAAAAAACTCCACTACAGAAGATCTGGCATCCAGAAAGTCTAGAAGGTCCCACAGCATCCAGCCATTCTGTCGAAGGCCGAAAACGAGAGGGCCGTCCTGTGACGAAAGCGGGGTTTGGCTGGACATAGACACGGATGAGGCGCCTGGAGAGGATGCTGCAATACGTTTATATACAGAATGTTTTAAAAGATGGTGAAAACAGATACGGATGTGTTAAAGGGGTCGATTTTAAAGGAACTACAGCTGAGGTTCAGGTTCAATTTCAAGTTTCTGTTTTGATGAAAAGGGGCGGAGCTTCGCCGAAAGGGTGCTTTGCTGGACTGCGTGAGTGAAATGCGCGTGCATCAGATGGAAACGGGGCAGACGATGATCTTGTCCTCCAGCATGACGCTGACCACCAGGAAGACGATGTAGAGGAGGAACATGATGAAGCCCAGCAGCTTGCTCATCTTCCACTTGCAGGCGGCGATGGAGATGATGACGAAGAGGAGCATGAGGAAGAGGAGCACGATAGCGCAGAAGAGACCGTTGCTGCTCACCGCTACGGGCCGCAAACCGTTCCCCAAAGTGTACATGAGCCACGGGAACGGTAACCTGAGCAGAGAGAGGAAATCACAAATGAGTCATGAAATGTTTTCCTCCCGGTGCTTCAGCTAAACTGGTAACTGGGAATTAGTCTGGTAAATCGAGCTGGATTTTTGCTCATATAAAATGAGCATTCTTATAACATGTCTGTGCTGGTGCAATACCGCTGACATAAATCATAAAATGAGCTCTGCTTTGGTAAAGTGGCTGATTTGATCACGTTTGATTTGTTTAGGTACTTGAATTACATAAAATAAAACTCACTTTTAATTATTTGCAATGTATTTGCCATTCCATTATCATGCTTTCTCCAAAGGTAATGGTTGTTATGAATTGAGAAGGTCATGTAAGGTGTAATATTAAACCCTTACACACACGTGTTCATCAGGGACTCTGGATTTATTTCATATTTATTTCTGAGCATAATTAATGCAGTATCTGAACCTAACCTTAATAGTTTGAAGTCATTTTTAGTTTTTGTAAAAACACTTTTGTGAAGACTTTTAACCCCGTCATCTCAACATGAGGTCATAATAGAATACATGTTTTTTGTGTACATCAATGCAACATCTTTTTGCTTGGACTGCTATTAAATAATTAACTTTTCGGAGCTTCACTTTTTAAATAGTGTCGCTATTATTATTATTATTATTATAAAAAGCCCATATGCAGCCGGTGTGCCTTGTTCCTTACCCTACGGTGATGTCGAAGATGTTGGAGCCGACTGAGCTGGACACAGCCATGTCCCCGAGGCCTTTTCGGGCCACGATGACGCTGGTGATGAGATCCGGGATGGAGGTTCCGGCTGCCAGGATCGTCAGCCCCATGATCTCCTCCGTGATGCCGATGGTCTCGCCGACCTGCCCAGGAGCGTGGTGTTAGAACAAGATCCGCTAAAGGCAGCTTCTCCAGAGTATAGTCCTAAATGATTCACTCCAAATTCGAGCCAGAGCTGTTTAACTGGATTTCATGTGAGCACAGTTACACAAAAAGCTATGACCGCTTTCCGTGCCTCTTATGTGATGATTTTGTGATGAGATATGTTTAGGCTTTACATGAAGCAGTTTGAATTCATGCATTGTATAATCCACAAAACCTAAAACAATTGCTAATGAACTTAGATGCCTGAGTTTCAAGAACACAGTTCTGAGATATAGTGTTGAGTATGAGTAACACTATTTTCAATAGTCTGGTAGCTACAGTATATACAAATGACAAAGGCGATAAACTTTCCTTATTTTTTCCGCAATTTAATATCTCACTACCACTTAAATCACCGGAATGGGATAGGCTGTTTATTTCTATAGAATTCCTCACTAGCCTATAAAAAATAGCATAAAGTTAGAATGCACAAAGCAATTCCACCAACCGAGCTGCAAAACCCATTACAGTTTTCCAGTGAGAATAAAACTCCTGTTAGTACGGTCTTAATTCCTGCTGCTTCCCAACTTCCCAAACTGCCAAACTTTCCGTCACAGACACGTCAGCCTACACTCCATTACTGACAAAAGTGAAAAGAAAAAGGCGTCGATCCGTTGCTTATAAAGCCAATTTAAAAGGTTGAGTCATTCTTCCACACGCCAATGAGTCACAAAGCAGCGGTGGCATTTTTGGCAGCCGCAGGTTGAGGTGTCGCTGATCCAGCTGATGTCATTTTCTAGAATTAGTTGAGAACTTCGACTCACGAACCTGTGCAATATTCCTTTACTTCATTATATCCTCAGATCGTGTCTGTTAACTGCAGGTTCCTGAAGCCTCATTTCTGCATTACTTATATCCTGCATGGTGTTCTGTACCTGCTGTGCATGTGCGTGTGAGCGGGATGAGGGTTTAAATGTGGTGTTGGTGAGTCACAAAACATCGGCAATGCTTTTGGCCATGTTTTGACTGCAGCACTTTTGTGTTTTGTCTCATGTGCTGTGTGTTTTTTGTTTCCTGCACCTGGTGAGCCATCCACACCATCACGTAGGAGAAGCAAGCGATCCAGCAGATGGCGCCCAGGAACGTGATGGGGAAAAACTTCTTGGACGTCTGCAATAATAAAAATAATAACGATCGTTACCGTTCAATTTTTTAATTCTTTATTCTTACAGGAAATGTCTTTTTTTAACAGTTTAAGTCACCTTAGAATACTAAATAATCACTCTAAAGTAGGCATAATGGCTCATGTTGCCAGTTCCATGTTTAACCAGTAGTAATAATAATAATAATAGTAATAATAATAATAATAATAGTAATACTTAGCTCGCTTAGTTAGTTAGCTTAGCTAACACATTTCCCCTAAATGTCATTAGTGCTCTAGAAACATAGCAAAACTTCAGGAATTTTGAGAAGACGACTACCTCGCAGACATCAAAGCATTAAACCCCAGTCACAACGGTTAGTTAGCTTGCTACACAGGAAGCCTACTATAAAACCATAAACAGGTTAAGTTAGTGTCCTTTTTGTTGTTTAGAAAGGGTTTTCAATATGTTAAAATAAACAAAAGTGGTTTTGTTTCCTTTTCTAGAATGTTCAAGTACCCCTCGCTGCCGAACCAGAAGTCTAGGGTGTAGAGTCAGACCTGACCAAGTTCCGGCTCACTGGGCGGAGTCAAACCTCAAGTCCTGGTGGTGGAGGCAACTCATGTTTCAGGGTAGGGCACGTTTAATCTGAAAACCCGGTGTGCACCTTTTTGCTAGGGTTTCCGGGTTGAGCAACAGGTTTCATCAAAACGGTGTAAAGATATGTCTTGTCTCATTTGGTGTCACAATAGATTCTACTAACATCTACAAATGCGTCCACTGTAGCTTGGTGTATGCAACAATGGAAGACATTAGAAATGTTTGCTGTAAGTATTAAACATTAAAATGTTTTTTAATAGAAGCCTTTAAAAGAATGCCAAGAATGGCCTTCTCAGCTGCTGTGGTTGCAATGCTTGTGCAATGCAAGCGGGTATTCGTAGCACCACCGTTTCTCTTTAAATAAAGATTTTGCCACATTTCGTCAGGTCTGGGTAAACGTAGCCCTGGGTTCGTTGTAGAGTGGTTAGGCTTACAGGAGGAGTTGGATCATAGTCCAGCTCAACCCCCTGCACTTTTGGTTTTGCAGCAAGATTAAGAATCCATAGCGGGTATAATGTTTAGCCTCACAGACTGATCAATGAAGTAAAAAAAATGGCACTGTCATGTATTAGAAGCCCTAATTAGAGGATTTTTTTTGGTGAATGCTAATTTTAGCTCATTGTCTACAATAAGGTCTGTAAATTTGGTCCATGTTTTCTGTATCTTCAAATGTTGGCAGCAGTCCGTGACCGGGACCCCTCATTTCCTTTACTGTGAAAAAAGGTGTTCTATGTTAACTCTCTCTACAACGTATACAAGGTCCTGCTTTACGAAACAGAGCTCTACGGCACCCCTCGTGGTCATAAAGTTACACTGCATACCTATCAATCCTGTTTTTCATCAAAACACTTCTCAAACCAAATTTGGAAATCCCTGAATGTTCAAAGACTTTCAGAACATTAGGAAGACATCCTGGCTGTGCGTCAAACACACTCACGGGTTTACGAACGTCGGGCAGCGTCATCCACAGCGGTAAGACGATGGGGAGGAGGAAAAGATACGTGAAGCGCTTACGACCGCTTTCGGGCCACGACAGGCTCAGGGGCTGATCTTCCTCTTCGTCTTCATCACCCTGTATGAAGAGGATAAAGAGCGAACTGTCATGTCGTATACAAACACATCTGCTCTCCAATTAGAATGGTTTTAATTCCCACCTGGAAACCAACACATGTCTGAGCATGCCATATAAGCATGCTAGGTTTGCCAATTGTCCTCTTAGGCACAAGCAAATCAATACAAAATTCTTCAGACTAATCCCCTTTATATTATGAGGAAACATGTCTACCCTGATGGTCTCTTCCAGTATAACCCCACCCCCATCCACAGGGCTCACAGAATCATTTGATGGGAATGAAAGTGGTACAAATCATACTCTACGACCGTCACACTCATCACATCTCAACCCAGTCTGAGATTTTGGAGTGACGTGTCATTAAACACGTTACCTTATTCCCTTGCTAACACACTTTTCCTTTAATTTGTCACCCGTCTGTATGGTCCCTGTAGCAGCATCCTGCTGAACCGGCTGGTCACCTGGTTACTTGTTGTAACCTTGGTGATCAGAGCCAAAGGGAAAGAAGCTTGAAACACTCTTGCATGTACACCCACACACACTCTTTCAATCCCAGATGCACACGCGTACACGCCCGCTTTTCCCATTAATGTCTCTGACAGAAGGAACTGAGTGAGCATCATCAAAAATGGGTCAAGTGCCTGGAACAGGCGGTGCTAAGACAACTCGGACAGCGTGAACTTGTTCTCAGGGGAGGTTTTTTCTTTCTCTCTCTCTCTCTCACACACACACTTAATAGACTCTTTAGTGGCATTTTATAACACTATAGTGCTGACCAATTATGAAGTGCCAAGTTAATAAAATTAAATACATAAATCACTTTAATCAATGCATAAAAAATGACCATCAACAAATCAACATAAAAGCTTTTAATAGTCTTTTTTTTTAAATATTTCATTATTTTATTTAATGATTTGTTGAAGCATTTCAGGCCTTAACATGCAAATTAAAGTGGCGGGTTTCCTTTATGGCGAGTTGTTCTGATTGCGCAGCAGGATAAAAAATAAAACTAAGCTAAACATTAATTATAAGGTTATTGTTTTAGAAAAAAATAATAAAGTGTGATAACCGATTACACCGTATGTGTTTTTACAGCTTGGTTGTCATGGTAACATGTATTTCACTTATGCTGTTTTCCACACTCATTCTCCTCTCACACAAAAGAAGACAGTTTTTCATCAATCAATCTATGAACATTACAGATTATCAAAATTAAAAATGTAGGAATATTTGGAAGCTACATGAACAGTATCATGAGCAGTATGCCTTTCCTACTTGTATGTGATCACTCCATTTTGAGATTTATTTTTCTTATTTAATGGATGAGTAAATGTAAATAAAAATGTAAATATTGTTTTGGGTTACATACACCTGTTTTACAAGCTGTTCTTTTCCAAAATGTGTGTCCTCTCCAAAGTGTGTCAGTTTGCATGTTTACATCCACCGATTAAGTGTTAATAACTGTCACCAATAACTGAGGACATCATCAACGTATTCTATTGCACTCTATGTAGTGAATGTATATTGTGTAGATTTGATACTGCTCGTTAGCTTAAAGAAATATTTCTGCATGAAGATAAGCTGAAGATGATTGAGTGCTATGGGGAAAAAAATTACAAACAGTTCAACGTTTCTTTGCTGTGATCCACAAGACATTACTGTAACTTGTACAAGTCAGTTTGTCAGCATGAAACGATTCATTTTGTCAGCAAACAGCCCCGAAGTTGTGGAACAAAACAGATGGTGTGACGGGACAAACTCAGTCTGAGTGCATCTGTGGTGAAGAAGTCTGTCTGAAACTGAGACACAAGGCTGCTAATAACTGGCTGAAGTTTAGAAAGACAACAGTTTGTTTTAAAATGTTATTTAGCACTGCTGCTAATGTTCACATTGTGCTAGATGAATTAATATTTGAACACAACTTGAATATGCTATTTAAATGCAAATTTATTTTCAATGCAATGTGACAATGCTGGTTTATGATAATGCTATGATAATCAGTGGTTGCTAGCAAGAAACAGGGCTATGTACTGTATAACATTTCAGATAAAATGATAAATTATCAAGATAAAATGTAATAATTTAATATTATGCATATTTTAACAGATATATATTATCTCATCTTCAACACCACTGCCTGTCCTGCATTAGATCCTGTAACATGAGTAAAACTACTTGAAAAACTATTTTTTCAATAAAAAATGATGACTTGTACCTCACTAAGTTTGTTGTGTTGCTATATTCACTCACATGAATTTTGAATCTGTGATCTAAATTGACTTAATTTTTTTCCAAGAGCCAGGGATGGTTGCAGATGCAGGTAACTGGCTTTATTTTAACAACAGGCAAACAGAAACCGAAGCAAAGTCGAAATCGCTATAAACAGGCAGTGGTCAGGCGATTAGCAAACGTGCAAAACAAGATAAGGCAAGATTCAGAAGCCAGTGGACAAAATCATAAGCAGAGACGCGATCATAAACAGCAAGGTTTTGTATCTCAGGAGACAAGGCTACTATGAACAGTAGTTTGCATGTACTGAATGTTTGAGAGAGCTATTTATTGTGTGTGTGTGTGTGTGTGTGTGTGTGTGTGTGTGTGACTCAGTCCAGGTGTCCTTGATCAGTAAGCAAGTGCACTTGAACGTGTGTATCAGGGGTTGGAGTCCTTGAACACCACTTTGTAGGCCGCAGTGTTCCCTGGGAGTTGTAGTTGGATAACGATTTCAACACTGATTTGACACGTTTGGACCATAATTGAAAAAAGCTACTTAAAGGCAATAAACTCAGCCACTGACAAAATGTGCTATTGATATGGACTTGTTTATTAGCAAGTTACAAAATTTGGCACAGTAACAATGTCTCTACAATAGAACTAATTTAGGAATGGCACAGCAATCTGGGTGAATGAAAAAGTTCATGGGGCGTGAATACATATGCTTGGGCAGCATGTGCAGCTACCAGATATTGTGCTGCATTTGATTTACCTCGGAGGTGGAAAGCTGTAGCGCTGAAGGATGTCATTTTCGACCTTCGTGCATTCAAGATACAAAAAACACAGACACTAGCAACAAGCTAGCCAGCTAACCCTAATAAATGATGTATATTTTCCTCCTCAAAACAGCGAAATGTTGAGTCAGAGCTATAGATTTAGCAAGCTATTACTTGTGTATATATAGCATAACATTTCAAGCTTCTTTGTTTGCTGCTGATTTGTTACTGCTGTTTATTGCTGTGAGCGGCCATTTTGATTCGATGTCACTTGACTAACTCGCCCTGACAAAACCAGCCAGAGTTCCTGAGTAGGAATTCCCAGTTGAAGGGGTGGGTTTTCCTGGTCAGAGATGGGGAAATGCCCCCGCGCCAAATTCCTACATCTTACCTAACACTTAACATGTTAATACGCAGTCTTTTAGCGCTCATGTCCTTGAGACCTGGCTGGAGTTTGATATTGGATGTGGCCTGTTGGCTAAAATAAGTTGGTCTAGATTTAAAAAATTTTTTTTGGCTTGTTTTTATAGCCATGTTACACTCTGGTTCATGAGTATTCTTTGCTAATCACACACAGGTTGTTGTGTGACCACCGTGCTCATTAGATATGCATCGTGTGTTTTACGTTAAATGGTGCACGTTGTTGTTGTTCTTCTTCTTGTTCTTCTTCTTCTTGGCCAGCAGCTCATTAAGGGAACTGCTGAATCAGAACAGTCAGCTCGCTGTCAAACAGCCTGTGTGTGTGTGTGTGTGTGTGTGTGTGTGTGTGTGTGTGTGTGTGTGTGTGTGTGTGTGTGTGAGAGAGAGATCTCCATCTTTAACACACTCCCAGGTGATCAGTGGCTCCTAGTTTGCATGCGATGGGAAAAGCATCCAAGAATATACACTGGTCATGCACCAGGGAAAAAAAAAAACACAGAGCAAGTCACAGCAAGTTCACTAGCAAGAGTCACAGCAAGTTCATTTACCGTTCTCTGGGAATTAAAAAGGTACAGTAAGCTAATTGATGCCAAATGTGAAAGAAATTTCTGTCTAAACGAGGTGGATAATATTATTCACATTTAAAAAGCAGCTCATAGTCTTTTAACAGAAAAAGAAAGAAACAAAATGTAGTCAAAATAAAACAGTAGAATAGGCTGATAATAAAAATACACCAAATTAATCAAAAGAAAAATATATAATTTAAGAACAAAAATGTAGGAAAAAAATAAGAAATACAATAATAAAATGTAGAAATATTTTAAAGGTGTGGTACGTAGTATTCCTTTACTTTTTGTTGAAATGGAGTATAATATTCATAATTATGTTTTCATTAGTGCATAATTACACTGCACAACAATTGTTTTTTAAAAGTCTTGCTTCCTGAAAAGTTTTTGCTGATTGTGACAGGTACCTACTGAGTATGCTCAAATATAGTTTTGGTTTTACTGCATCGCGTAGGAACTCTGAGAAATAGGCATTTATATGCTTACTGACAATAACGTATTTAGTCACGTTTATGTTTCGCATAAGCTATTAAATTCAGCAGAATTAAAAGTGTTTTGCTCCTGATTGTCTTTTGTACTCAATGTCCTGGTGAAACCTTTCACCTTGTTCGTCACTGACAGCACTGAGATTTGCGGGGAAGAAGTCCAAGTGTGAGTGGAGGAAATGAATCTTGAGTGACAT
>JAQQZX010000013.1:10168757-10186889 GCA_030068355.1 Notoglanidium maculatum | reverse complement strand
AATGCAAGTGTCAGTTACACTGAATAAAGTGTATTGATTCTTATAGTATATGGTTTGTTAATGTTAACCAATTCTGTGATTAATGTTAATTAAAATAAAATATGTTTTTCTATGTATTTCTCTGTTTTAATGACTCCTTTTAGAAATATTTTTAATTGCATTTCACTTTGAGGTGAAGTGGTTACACTTTTTATACCTAATTGTGCAAGAAATGGTGTGTGTGTGTGTGTGTGTGTGTGTGTGTGTGTGTGTGTGTGTTTTACCTTCACTAAGAGGGTCTAGTGTGTGGATCATGAGCTGGAAGATGCTGTTCCTCATCAGGCTGTTGTGCAGCGACGCCGAGCTTCCGCCTCTCTGCAGCCGCGGCTTGGCCTACGATTGGATAACAGACGTGTCAATCAAAACACTCTCTACCATGACTGATCAATAAAATATGGCTGTGTGTGAAACCCTGATCCAGAAGACATCTGAAGATCTGAGAGTGAATGAACCATGTTAGTGAATTAGGTCATAGCGTGTAGGGGTTAGGGTGTAGGGGTTAGGGGCTAGGGAGAATAGCTTGCTGTAGTGGAAATGAGGCTCGGCACTGCAGGAGGGAGTAAAGGGCACTGTTCGGCTTGCCGCCATGGCAACACGTCAGCGCTATTTGAAGGAGTCAGCTGCAGAAACTCGTGCAGGTGTGTGTGTGTGCGTACGTGTATGTGTGTGTTTGACAGAGCTTATTCATAAACCTTAAAGCATTTTAAGGGCAATAATAACATACAAAGTGAGCATGAAACATTCCAACTCCCAGAAAAATAAAGCCTCCATCTTTTTGCAGAAATATCAGTTAAGCTCCAGTAAAGAGGTGAAGTATAAACATTACAGTGATGATATTCTGAATAGCAGAGTCAGGATGGTTCTTTATATCTGTTTTTATCAGAAATCTTGGTTAGCTTGAAAAACAGCTGAATAATCTTTACATGATGGCTAAATTATGCAATGTGCTTTCTTTTTTCCATCATTTTCTCTCCTCCAGTTTCTGGAGCTTAAAAGTGAGTGCTTCAGATGCTACTGAAAATCTCTAGGCCAGAAAATCGACGTATGCAGCTGCGTAGCCCGATTCTGAATACATATAACTCAGGCACTGTGGGCTTTAGTTGTTAAGTTTTTTTGGGGTTTTTTTTTGCTTCCTCTCCATAAAGATTTATTTTTCTTAATTGGAATCATGCTTTATCGTCAAGTCAACAAACCATCAGATAGCACGTATACAAAAGACACAAATATACCAACACATATCCAAAAAAACAAACGACAAACAGACTCGGAAACATGCAGACAAAAGACGTAGACTGGACCTACCGACAGTTTGCTCTCATCCTCCGTTGGCACTGGACTAGCCTTTACAGAAATAATATAAAAGTGTGAGAGGGAAAGAGAGAGAACAGAAGACCAGGACGTGAGACAGGTACAGACGTTCAGCGTTAAAGACTCCACAAAACAGAACAATACACAGAACAAAAGACCAAGAAGTAACCTGACTAAGGTGTGATATCTCCTTTAAATCATTCCCATTGCTTTTAGCAGGCAAAGATATGAAGCTGAAGATCCTCACAACGTTTAGAAAGATTGTCTGGTCACACATACATAAGCGGAACTACAATATAGATGAAGTCAGGACTACCCTTTCAGTGCCCTTTTATAGCTACATGTTAAACCATGGCAGCAGTCAATAAACAAAATTCAGAGTGCAAATTTTGTCTTGTGAAATTGATAGTTTTGTTTTGGTCACTATTTGGTTTGGTTTGTTTTCAGACTGCACAGAATTAAACAGGGAGAATTTCTCCCAGAATGGGCATGCAGAGGTGAAAACTTTCTCATAATACACAAACTTTTATACTATTGTGTATACTGTGGTGCTTCGTAATACGCAAAAACATTTAAGCATTTTAAACCCAAAACTAAGCCAAAGGATAGAGCTGTGGTGCTGTAGAAATGCCATGTGTTCTGGTCCTTGGTTTAGTGGCTTCATTAGATGATTTTAAAAAATAATATGCAAAACAATAGAATGTGCTGGATCAAGTGTTATTTTATAAGCTTCTGAATAATAAGGGTAGAAGCCATATTTGTGTTTGTTAAACAGGACAGAGCTGTAAATGCCATGTGCTTAGAAGATTTGGATAAAAGCTGGATGTTATGCAAAAAATATTTGAAACTAGATCTTTACATAAAAGTCTAATCATTTAGTGCCGACTTGACGTGTTCTCCGTATTCAGGTGGGTGTTTTTGTGATTTCTACATGCACTTTGCAAAGGTTTATTTACCTTTTTCCATTGCTGTATTTTTGACCAATGAATGAAATAGTTTTTGAAAGCATTTTCAGCCTTACCCTTAGCCTAACGCTAACCAGCGTTTTTTTTTTCTTTTTTGATTTTGGGTCATGCAAACCAAAGCAAAGAGCAAATGAACCAAGAGTATTCATTTCACTCTGATTTAGAATACAATATACAACAAACAGATTAAAAGGTGTGAAGGTGCTCTAAAATGCATTGCTATAGAGATGACTTCTCTTTTTCCTTTTCTTTTTCAGCAAATGATGTGCTTAAGATGGAAAATAATTAACCCAAGTAAGCTATGAAAAAGAGTAAAATAATTTTGTCAAGATTCTGTTGCAAATAAAATAAAACAATTATTTTAAAACAGTAATTTGCTTACTACTAGTGTTCACCTTTATCGTGTCAGCCACCATCATGTGCATTTACAGTATGATAGGTATCCAAAAACTGATCAGATAGAGTTAGTCAAAAATCTTTTTTGGTACTAATTAAGCATTTCGTTAATCCACAGTACCGATGCTAATTATTAGACAGACAAATTGTTTAATATTAATCAAAGACACATATGGATTTTATTTCACTATTTTGGTTTTGAGATTGAAATCCAGCCAGCATTCACTGGATGTTTGTTTATCTAGGAACAGTTTCCATGTTTTTCCTCATTTTCTCCCCATATAGCAAAAGTTCAGATCTGGAAGCGTGACGCGGCATTAATGCTTAGTGCTACATTAGCCTGAGCTGAGGTTCCCGGAAGGTCATTTCCCGCAGGTTTTAAATGCAGCAAAATCAATTTCGGGCCTCTTGATGCTCCGGCTCCCCGAAAGACATTTATTGAGCTGTAATCTTGCAGACGGAGCGAGATCATTCAGTGTGTGCAGAAGAAAAACTGCTAAAAATACCGCTGCCCATCACGACCCAGCGAAACCGCCACATGCTGAGCTCAGACACTCAGAAGCTGGTGGGTGGAGGAGAATTTTAAAGCTATGGTCAGCAGGCTGTTGGAGGAGAGATGCTCTGCGGCTGTGTATATTGATGTCAGTATTTTTAAAACACACTGTATAAATATCTTGCATCTCTAATGTGGTGCTTCAGGAACTGACAAGATAATCTGTCAGAATAATGTTTCATATTTTTTCCCATTTTACCTCAAAGAACATGAACTTTGAGGTGTTTCTACCTTGGACAGACATGAGTGCAAATTAATATGTCCTGAGAGCATCTTTCTGCCAGTAGAAGCAAAATAATGCCATTTACTAAGTTTTAATAATGAGGAATTTGATCAGTACACTGTTATTTGTCAAAACTGTTGAAGGACATGTTTAGGTAACATTTATGGAAGGAGTCTCCAGTGTCAAGAACAGGAAAGTCTTTTTTTAACATTTTAATTTCAAGAGTCAGAATAAAGAGAGGCTGGTGGGGGATAACTGCTGTAATGTTCATAAGAAAAGTGGCTGCCTTGTTTTTGGATGTTACACTACATTAAATATAACAATAAACAGCTAAAATCCAGATATTGAGATATCATTCTTTAATAAATAAAAATGATGGCCCTGTGAACCTGCTGTGGTAGGAAAGGATTAAAACATTTCGGGACACGCTGAAAAAGAAAAATAATTGTCAAGCTGCATCACATCACCATGTTGTGTTTTACTCTTTGCTTAAGAACAAGAAAGGGACAGCTGCATACTTGTTGGCCCTGTTTACACTTGGTATTAAAATGTGTCTTGGGCAATCAGATAACAAGGGGACAGCCTTAAGTACAAGTGTAAACAACCACCAAGACACATTCAAGACGCATTTACTCAAAACACTAGCTTAGGTGGTCTGGGACGCATTTGACCACATGCCTTTTGTAGTGTAAATGCTAATGTGTTCTGATGCATCCTTGACAAGGACATAAGAGGAAAATACATCGTCAATGCAGGACAAGGTGGTTGTTTTGGTAAGAGCGCACCAACGCTCTAAAAAATGGAGACGAGCAAGCTCAACAGTTGGAATAGCTCGTATATGCATATTAGTTCTTGTTTTCTTAGCTAACTCATGACAAACAAATTCGGTGACAGACTGACATCTAAACTAACGGAAGTGAAAGTCAGTAACAAAATCTGAACGGAAGTTGTCAGCGGGACACCTTAGAAACACGATAGACACAGGTGTAAACTGCAATACGTCTCAGGTGACCTCTTGTGATTCGATCCCCGAAGATGCATTTTAAAACCAAGTGTGAACAGGACATTTTGATAACTGCATTTTGATGTGTAAATGTAACAACATAACACCCTTCTTCCCCACCCACCACACAAACACACACACAAACACATTCTTCCCTAGTCTCTGAGCCGTTGGTGATTTTTCATTCTGCCCCCAAAGACTCCGTACGGACAATCAACAACTTCGAGAGGCAGAAAACACACACAACAAATCAAGTCACTCGCTAATTAATGACCTGATTTTCTTGAAGTAGAACTCATTATAGGAGACTAATTATGGTACCTAATTATGGCCCTCATCCCCAACAAAGCAGCACAGGACACCACAGACCCTAAACATACATGTCAAGATGGAGTCCTAAACACAGTCGGTCAAATTCTCAGCATTAACTCACGTTAACTGTGGTCATAATGATGTATACAAAGTGTTCATGTGAAAAGATTTTTGCCACACAGTCTGTTTTACTTATAGTGACAAATATCTTTTTTTTTCATCACATTATGCTGGGCTTACACCATACAATTCTTATAGAACTAAGACACTATTTCACACTTGTGACATTTTTTTATATTGTGGCTAAATCCAAGGGTAAATCGAGACAAATGCAAACAACCGAGCTGTCGAAGGTTACAAGCAGACAAAAAAAATCAGACTTTATGCTGCTGTACAATGATTGATGAGTAAAGGCGGAGAAGAGCTCATGCTGTGTTAATTTATCTGCAGTGGAAAAGAAAGCAGATGGGTAATGAATGAGTAATAGGAACAGCTGCGGGTTTGGGAATCATTTCTTTTACTCTTTGGTATTTGAGTGCTTGTTGTGTAGTACAGCATCAATTAAAGTCAAAACCAGAGTGACGAACACATCTGGTTCATCCTTCTGCTGGAACTTTGGATCATTCTATGAGGATTTCTGCTTACAACCATGCTGTAAAAACTTTACTAGTATTACAGTAAGTAATGGCACCCTCCTTCACAAAAATGTGTGACTGTTATTAAATCTAAAACAGAGATGCAATAAATAATCTGCAGATTGAGAAAAACCTGCTTTGCCTTCAGAGAGTAAATGGTTTCTTTGCTGTCATAAGGACAATTTCTCTATGATTTCTGTTCTGCCAGATGCTAACCAAGCTGTCATGGTTTCCCCCTTCACGTCACTGTTCCCATAGCGACAAACACTTGTGTTTGTTTTGGTTTCTGTTCTAGTCCTGAGAGAGAGCCACAAACGTATGACCACTTATGTGTTCGACTTTTGGAAGAGGGAGGGGAACTGTACTGATCCCCTTTATGCAGACCAGAACGACCCAGCACTCCATAACACGACACGCCCACTTATGAGACTGGAAATGCTCCACTTTAGCGCCTATAGAGATGTATCACGTTGCTCTATCTTGCTATATTCTATTATCTCTGGTCCTGTCTCTACCTCTGTCCAATTATTGGTTTGTTGCCTGACTGTGTTCACCTATTTCGTGTTTAGTTCTTGATTAGTTTGCCTCTATTGTGCAATTAGTTACTGCAATGACTAGCAGTCAGTACACAACTTTCAAAAATCTTATAATTGGTGTACTGCTCACTCGATGTGACTTTAATCATTTGCGATCTGTTGTTTTGTGGATGTAGCAGTAGTAGACAAACGATCATGCGCTACATTCACCTGGAATCATCTCTGCCAAAACAAGCCAGATCCCCAGATCTCATGAAAATAAACACGAGCGCTGTCTATCATTACTTTGTTAGGATGACAAAGCAAAAAAAATAAAAATACAGTTAGGCTATGGGGTCTCTGATAATATCTTTTTATGCATCACCAATAAACAGGGCATGTGCTTTAGTAAATCTATGGATTGCTAATGGATTATTAATGGATTATGGATTATAGCTGGGACACCTTGATGAGAAAAACACTGACACTGCTTATACTTTGATTGTATTGATGCTTACTTGCATATAGCATATTAATATTATATAGGTGTTCTTTTTAGAATAAATATGTAGGACAGATTCTTTCTGCATTTCATTGGATTATTGTTTTTAATCTTTCTCTTCAAACTATCTTACTTATGTAATTAATAATAGCCTCGGTTGGTAATTTTGCAGTGACAGATTGCAGCCTGCACTCCAAAGCTGTTTATTAGAACAGTTGTCATCTATGCAAAGCAAATAATAACATGTATACTAAAAAAATAAATGCCAAACCTATCATTTAGCCTTTATATGACTCAACAAGTGCAGCATATGCACAGTATCTAAGAAAATAAGCACAGTCTGTTTCACGATGAAATCAGCAAATTTTACAGCACAACAGTGAGTCAGCTTGTAGTCATCACACACACATGCACACAGACGCCTCTCAGTGATACATTCATGTCAAGATCACCTTGAATACGGTCCGAGTTCCTCTCTAAAGCCTCTGGACAGCCATTTGGGCGACTTCAGTGAGTCAGTTCAGTCATTTTGGTAATTAGCCTTTCTCAGAAGTAATTATCGAACCTGATTGCAATCAGCTCTTTCTCTGGAGCACAGAGATAGAACCGCACAAGCATCACGTTCACTCATACAAACCACGTACAAGACGAGGAGCGAACCTTCCAGAAAGTCATGCAGCGGCATCGATAATCAGGACAGTCAACATACAAATTACTGTAAGCATGAAAGATCTGTCAAAACTGGCCATAATTCCAAAAAAGCAAATATTTAATTGTAATTAGTTGTTATCAATTAATTGTTAAAGAACATTTGTTGAATCCCGTAAATAAGCTTTTATGCGAAACACATGAAATGAAGCCCTAAATCTGCATTATTATTATTATATAATTTCAGAGACAGAGCTACTTTGTCATTTGGAAGAATTTGTGAGATTTGTTGCACGGTGAACCCGATGTCTTTAAAAACAAAACTGCACATTTTTTTTTAACAAAGTTGAAAAAAAGTATGAATTTTAGCTCCGCCCACCAGCTAAGCTTATTTTTCATACTTTATTGTATCTTCTTAAAGCAATAAAATTTTAAGCCTTTTTCATTACATTATACTTGAAATCAATAATATGTCAGTGGCATAAATGAATAGATGAATGAATGAATAAACAAACCAACGAACAAGCAGAAATGGCCGGCTTGTTACATGATATTCAATCAATACCAATTCTGACATTTCTAAAAATTTTGTAAACTACCTTCATTCAGACACGCCCATCTTTTTTCAAACTTGTCATCATTTGATTTTTTTCCTTTTTTATGTTATCATTTTCATTTTATAAAAAGAACTGGCCAATAGCTTTCTTTGTATTTTTTTGTATTTTAAATATAGTTTATTAAAGGGGTCTGCTCACCCTTCCCAGAATCCTCTGCACCAAGTAACATCACCATTGTAGATGGTAGCCATATTCCAAAATCAACGTGTAGCAACCTGCAACAATTCAGCGACATCCTAGGCCAGAGATATTAAATTGATAGATTTTAAAAAATAGATCTTAGAAAATAGATCTTAAATTGCTACTTTATATCTAAAGAAACAAGATTGTATTTTTTTCCTTAGGATAGAATTTTTATTGTATTTATACTTTATTGAAAGATGCACTTTTTTGTTAGTTTTTTTGTTGTTTGTTTTTTTGCTGTGAATTTTGTAAAGCGTTTCAGTTAAAAAAAAAACATTTAAAAGCTTCTCTTTAAAACTTTTAAAGAAAAGCCTTGAGTAAGCATCAGTAGCAATTGATATTTAAGGTTTCACTAACGGTGTTATTATCAGAAAAGTGGTACCGTGCCATCTTTACTTCTAAATAATTTGGAGTTTGAATTAAATAGATTTTCTTTTATGTTGTTTAGGGGGATACTGTCTGTAGTAATCACACAATCAGACTACAAAGACTGTATGAATAATCCTGGAGTATTTCTTTAATTTAACTACCTTTTTTGCAGATTTTGTAGCCTTAAGATTATAGAGAACACACACACACACACACACACACACACACACACACTCACAACCAGATCATATCATGCTTCAGTAAGGGAAAGCCATGTCCTTGGTGCAGTGGCTGTACAGTGCCTACTACATTAGCTTATTACCTCATCTTTTAAAATAGCTTTCATTGATTGGGCCTCAAATTTCACTCTCTCTCTCTCTTTCTTTCCGTTTTGCTGTCCTTCCCCCACCGCCATCATCTACAGGTGACCTTGCAGCCTGGGATTAAACCGAGACATGAATTTTCCTCAGACACACACACACACCCACACACACACACACACACCCACACACCCACACACAGACACACACACACACACACACACACACATGATGGTTCGGAAAAAGAAATTGACAGGATACGGAGTTGTATTCAATCGAATACGTGCATCTGCATGTGTGTGTGTATGTGTGTGTGTGTGTGTGTGTGTGTGTTGAACAAATCTGCTTTTCAGTGTGTAGGACTCATGTTAGTGTAGAGCTGCAGCTCCAAGCTGCACATTTCCATTCATCATTCAGAGCATTTTATGATGGAGATGAGCTCTGGCACCGACACAATGATCTGGAGCAACTGTAATTAAGTCCAGCACACAATGTGCACACACACACACACACACACACACACACACACACACAGATGCTCATGCATACACATCAATATACATGCACACATACACAGAACATATATGCAAAGGTGCACTCAAGCACAGCTGAACGGACATACACTGCGCATTCACACACACACACACATACACACACACACACACACACACACATGATTAAGTTTCCACGGTGACAGGCTTTTACTAAAAGCTTATTAACGACTGGAGACTCATTAAAGCTTCATGGATACAGAAGTGTTTTGAGCTTGTAAGCAATAAATCACTCAGTAACTCAACCCGCAGCCTCGGAAACAAACCCAAACTTATTTTGCTTGCTAGGTTTACCAGATTAATGACATTTAACACTTCATTTTCTCTTCATTTGTTTACTTCATTTTTCTTTCCCTTGATGTTAATTTATTTACCCTTAATGTGCAAAGTCCTCTGTTTGGACGACTCTTCTGTCATCATTCTTTGTTAATAATGATACGTTTTCAATATTGTTTATTATTAATGACAGATTACTGTATGTGGAGTCTCTGTGTTACTATAGAAACAGCCCTGTACAAAAATCAAACAGACGTCTCATTACCTGATGTAGGCAATGTTTTGTGAAAAACATTGCAACTTAGGCAATGTTTTAATTCAATCCATCACAGAAAACACAATGGAGTTATTTAACCTCATACTGCAAGAAATTTTCACACACAAATTAGCACATGGTGAAATATTTAAAACAGCCTGATGTAATATGAGGCTTCAATTTCAAGTCCTCATGAAGTTTATTTCCAAGACTAATATAATCAGTGCGTGTAATCAGCGTTGCCTGATTGCACAGTTTCACGGCCCACATGGGCTATTTTATAAAATCGCATTAGGCTGGGAAGAAAATTACCTCAGGAAGGTAGATATCATCTGCGAATGTCACACTCTGAGCTGATTTAAACAGGATTTTAATTAGGATTTAAACAACTATATTCAATCTGCCAGCCATGCACATAATCTGTTAGGGTAATCTATATGAGGGATTTTTAGCTTGAATCCTGGAGGCCTTGAACAGTGACTGATGTGTTCCTTTCACCCAACACACCTCATCCAATTTATAGCAGACTTCATCATGAGCATGTAACCCAGATCAGACGTGTCGGAGGTGGATTTGGATATTAATCCTGATTTTACTGTCACACATTGTGAGTTGAGATCAGCACATGAGATTAGAATGCATAGCATGACATACTCACCAGCGCGTGATTTAGACAACAAAGATAGCCGAGAACAAAGTTCTGGCTGTGGTGGAAATTTTGAATTAAAATCTCAGTGTGTGAGAGCTGTGATGACACTCTTTTAAAAGCCACTAATAGGATGAAACTTATAGGAGAGCTACAAATGCGCTAATGATGATGGCAAACATAAATGAAACAAGCTAATAGATTTGTTGTTAACTCACAACCACACTTTGAGCAATGTTTCTGTATATGTAAACCCATTTCCCACATGAGCAAATCTACAGATCATGTTGATTGATAACATGAGCAGAACGCAGTAATTTTTCACTAAATTTAATCACAGGTCTATCATTAGAGGACCTTCATTATATATTGTGACACGGAGAACAAGTTGTTATTGCTCTGTCTGTTGTAGAATTCAGCCAAGATTTTACTAGGATTTTAGATTTTTTATCTAAGATTTTGTCTCATACTCGTGACAAGTGAAAATTTTTGCCTTAATCGCACAACTCATGGGAGAAAGGAAGAAAATGGCTGCATTTTTTGTTTTTGTTAGATTGTGGAATTTCCTCCTCTTTATATTTTCAGAAACTTCTGAAAATATAGACGAGTTCTTCATACACACAGATGATATCTCTTCGGGTTTGCGGGCCCAAGGTCACATACAGTCTACAATCTTATTTTTCCTCGCAAACCATAGCACAGGCCTCCAAGATATTTCACTTCAACAAGGTACATACTTTTAGAAAGTGAATTGAAATACATAATTTTTTTTAAATTAAAATGTATTTATTTACATTATATTTTTTGTTTTTATGTATTTCTTTATAGTGTTATACTGTGGACACACACGATAGATATTCAAAGCCTAAAAAGGATCATTCAGACGTTGCTAGAGTTACATAGATGCATAAAGCTTGAGAATATAAATTAGAACAAATTTAAAAGGAAAAAAGACACGACAGGCGTAACACACAACAATAAAATAAAATTCAACACTCACTTGTGTTATATCTCTTTCACCTTCTCTATTTCAAGGTCATCATTATCATAAACCTTTGGTGTTCCACCACTGTGAATGTCTGCAGATTTTATTTTAGCCTTCAATTTTCATCAACACTTGAGACAATGGAAAGAGAGAGTAAAAAGGGGGGTCTGGTTAAAAATGTTTATGTGCTAAGTATAAATCCTGATTTGGTTGGTTCAAGCTTCACCGTACTGGTTTTGCAAATCATATCTCAAAAACTCAATCCCAGCTCATGTAACCTAAATCCATCAGGGATAATCTCGCAAAGACGGATCATTGCCATGATACAGCACATCCACGAAGAATTGCTGTATGATTTCACAATATGAGTCAAAATAATGTACTTACTATAATTACTGCTATTAAGGATGGAATGCTTATACTAAACCAATATAAAGATTTCTCTGGGTTAAAATAATGCTCGAAGATACACTTTAATACATTTAACACTATGGTTTCACTGTATAATCATAAGCTTTGGCTCCTTATGATTCTTCCAATGTTTTTTAGTACATCCAGTACAATGCCTATGGACTTGGCAACTGAGAGAAGCATTTTGTGCTTTGATCCCAAGAGAACCATTAAAATGTCAGCACAGTGTGTGTCCCTGTGTCTGTGGGGACATTATACGTGCTCACACACACTTCTGACTATTATATCATCTTTGGATCATGCCAAAATTTGTTATTCTAGAATTCTACACACAAGGCAACACCAGCTGTAAGTAACAGCTGAAGCTGAATGAGTTCAGGATTCAGGATGTCAGAACTCTTTCACTAAAGAAGCAAGGATGCCCAAATCCATCCATTTCCAAGTGAAGTTCTGTATCCTTCCCAGTGGGCCCTGATATAATATAGTTACTCATTGACAGTCCTGAGAATCATCTATCACTAGCAAAGAACTTCTAGCGCCATCAATAGATCTACTAAAGATCTAGCATATCTACATTTTCATCTTGGCCATGTATTGGAATCTGGACACAGCATGAGCTCTTGTGTTCTTCTCCTAGAATGTTAAACATTCTATACATTGTATATACTATACATATATATAATATACTATATAGTTACTATAATTAATTCTTATAACGAATTCTTACAGCTAGGGGAAATATCCTTCAGCAAGATCATGAATCTTTGAGAAAATTATGACTAAAACTTTGACTAAAATTAGACCACTGACTAAATCTTGACTAAAACAAAACAAAAAGACTTAAATGTGACTAAATCTAAATTTAATATTCTTGTAAAAATCAACACTGCTATGGACTTGTTGTGATGTCTTCTGTGATTTGGACTTAATCACACTTTGCACCACAGAGCTGAGCTAACACTGCTAATGTCCAGTTCACTGCTCAAGCATTCTGAACTGGACAAAGAGAAAATATGCTGAAGAGACTGTTACAGAAGAGTCGTGATTTCTCTAAGGATTGTTTTAAGTAGGACAGAATTTGTTCAGCTTAAGACACGGTGACTTCTCTTGTGTTTGCTGTTTGTTTGAGTAATCCCACATGAGCCTAGATACTGCCTCATGGTCTACACGTCCTCTAATTCAGGCTGCACCCTTACCATGCAACACTAAGGCTAACTCCAAGATTGTGCCTTCTGAAAATTCATTACAAGGCAGAGTGTGGGCCAGATGAGTGAGGAGTGAAGTGTGACAAACTCTTGGGGCACATCAGACTGTGATGAACAGATTGTACTTCTGCAGCTGCCAAGGCACAGAACATCGACAACATGCTACCATGTTCACCTGCCACCCTACAAACACACACACACACACACACACACTGATATGATGTTCTCTCACTTTCACACACTCCCACACAAGCAACAACATCCTGTGCGCAATCATTGAGTCCCACTCTCTCTCTCTCACACACACGCTTTCTCTCTGTCTCTCTCACATACACACTCCTCTCACACCAACATCCATGCCAAACTTCAAATTTTACTTTTAACAATTTAACATTTCAAGTATGATTCATGCTCTAATGTTATACTGCTACAGACACAGTAAATGTTAACTGTAGCACTGTTGACTTCCAAGAAACATCCACATTTTTTCCACCTGTGAATTTCAATATGCACCATATGCATTACAAGTTTGATCATTTGTGATTTAATTGTTAATTTAATCATATAATTAGCTGATCAGGCACAACCCTGTCCAAGATCAAAAGCCTTGTTCTGAGAAAGAAAATAATGGTCCAGGATAACATTCAGAGGTCACCTTAGACCTCACTAAACATCAGCAGCAACAAGAGCAGGTAGACTTCCTCCAAATGCACTTAAGCATTAAATGTTATATGGATGTGTTTATCGTTCATAAAAACAAGCAGACTGAACTTGGAGTATTTAATCTGTGCACTGCACTGGAAGAAACACAATAATTGATGATTGCATGCTTGTGTGCGCTTGAGTGTGAGTAGAACTGTCTCACCTGCTAACCAAACCGCTACCTGTTGCCAGGCAACCTAGAGGGTCGATTCTTTGGTTTGTGATATGTGTTGGTGAAAATGTAGTGCAAAATAAAAAAGGCACACTGGGTGAAATTTCACCACCAGATCAGGATTGCTCTGTCAGTATCACTTGATCATTTTTACTTTGTCACCCTAAGCCTCCATCGTTCCCTATCAATCTGACTCTGTATCGCTTTATCGCTCTCTCGCTCTCTCGCTGTCTTGCTCCATCACTGCCAGGTGCTCAATCCTGAAACGCAGACATGCAGATCAGTGCAAGATGGAGGGAGGAGGGAGGAGGAGTGGATTATGAAGTAGGGAGGAAGAAAATGGGAGGGCAAGAGGAGAGAGAACAAAGAGAAAAGGGAAAGAAGTGAAACATGAGGTGAGGACAGGACAAGAAATAGAGAAGAGGAGGGATCTTAATCATCAGAAAGGAGTAAGGTTAAAAAGGTTTGAGGAGGTAAAGAAGGGAACATCATTAGAGGATTGAAGGAAAAGAGAGGGAAGAAAGGGAGAAAGGAGAAGTCATGAAGAGGAAAAGGAGGCACTTAGGATGACAAGAGAGCCGTCATAAGGGAGATGTGATTAAAGGACAAAAAAGGAGGGAAGTAGTCAGTTCTGATTGATGGGAGGAGAAGTAAGGAGAGGAGGAGACAACATGAAAGAGGAGAAGATAGAAAATAGAAAAGAGGACTAAGTCTTGATAGAAGAAAGGAGAGGTGAGTAGAGTACAGAAGAAGAGAGGAGTGGATGAAAGAAGTGATATAAAGAGAGGAGGAGAAAAGGAGAGGGAGGAGAGGAAGGAAGTTAATTATCAGGGGAGGAAAGGAAGGACAGAAAGGTGAGGAGCACATTTTGAGAGAGAGGGTTGGATTGTGAGTGAAGGACAGTAGTCAGTCATGAGGGAATGGTAGGAATTGTGAATAGAAGAGGAAGAGGAGAAGAGAAAGAGAATGGGAAATGAAGGAAGAAGAATCATGACAGAAGGAGATGAAGAAGATGTAAGGAGTGAGAGGAAAAAAGTGGAAGTAGGAAGTAAAGAGAAGAAAGGAAGGAATTTTGAGGTGGAGGACAAGAGGAGACGAGAAGGTACCAGAGAGCAGAGAAGAAGAGGTAGGTGAGGGAGGAAAACAGGAAGGAAGAATAAGCATGAACCTTCAGGAAAAGGATAAGAATGGCATCTGGCTAACCTTAGGCTGTGTCTCGGCCACCTCCACCACCTGGTTGCGGTTAATCAAGCCTTTGACGAGCGCTTCGACCCAGGCGTTGTACTTCATGAACAGCACATAGGCGGCGTAGGACAGCAGCAAGGCCACGCTCTCCCAGCAGCTGATGTAGTTGTCCAGGAAAAAGATGATGAGCATGATCAGGTCAAGGATGTAGAAGGAGACGTCGCGAAAAAGTGGCCACCATGTCAGGTTGAGGATCTCACGTGAGAACACGGCACACATGCCGATCACGAACAGGATGTTAAACACGGCCGAGCCCACGATAGTACCTATGCCCACATTGCTGTGCGAGATGAACACGCCGATGACAGAGGTGAAGAGCTCAGGAGCGGAGCCTCCAGCCGCCATAAAGGTGGCGCCAGCTACATCATCTGATATGACCAACTTCTCAGTGATGACCGTGAGTGCGGGGACGAAGAACTCGTCACACACGATGGCCAATGCAATGAACATGTACAGCATGCCAAGCGTGTGCAGGATCACTGCACCTTGGCGACGCTGTTCCAACGTGAATAAGTCCTCAGGATACTCGCCTTGATTCCCTGATGCATTGGTAATACTAACTGAGAGGAGAGTCCTGTGAGGAGCAGGGCCATGAGGCTCCTCTAGCTGGGAGGTGGAGCTCCACAAAGAGGAGGATAAAGAGGAGAACAAGGCACCGAGGGTGGAGAAGGAAACGGAGCTTATTGCCAAGATCCCGAGGAGGAGCAATAGCACCCGTGCTGGACGTAGCTTCCTCCGGACGACGTTGCGTGATTGCTGACCCATGATGCAACACTCGGCTAGTATGGCTTAGCACACACAATACATGCCGCTGCTGTGCAGGAAATCTGGATGACCTTTAGCACTCCAGTGGCTTCCTCATAGTAGCCTGTAAAAGACAACAAGGGAAGGAGGGAAAGAAAAAAAGCGTTAGTCAACGGGGTCTGCTTGGAACCCTGCTAGGGAAACAACATCTCCTGTAAGGTTCTGCAAACAAGCTTTAGGATTTCCCCTAGAAAGGAAAACATTTTTTCACAAAGTGTGTGGTTACAAATTTAGCTAGCCTAAAAAGTTTGTAGTGAAAGATGTAACTTGTTATTTTTAGAGCCCTCTGCTGCCAAGTTATTATTATTATTTTTATTATTATTATTATTATTATTATTACTATTTAAACAATATCACACGAGAGGGAATGCTATAGTACTTGAATATCAGCACAGCTGTGATTCGGTCGTAGGCATGAGGCTGGACGCTGAGTGCTGTAGCTAATCACAGCCATGCTAATATTCAGTACAGCACTACCTCAAGTTTTTATTGCTTTTATAAAAGAGTTTTATACAAAAGTGACATTTTGAATATAATATGGCCAAATGTTCCGTTTATTTTTGCTTTGTGAGCGGAAATAGTTCCTGAAGGAGGCAATCTCACTTTATAGCATGATGGCTAGCTGGCTAGCTAGCTCATATTGAGTTGCATGTTCCTGTTAAAGGGGCTTCCTGATAAAACTGGCGCCACGTCTTCGTTTTCATCTTCCTCTGACAAGTCAAAAGGTATGTTCCTGAAATGTATTTGACATGTCCACTGATGATGTCACTAACACTACCATAGTAACCATTTCAAACTAAGAAATGGAATTTTATGTGGACGACCAGAGTGCTAGACACAGTGAAATGTGCCAGTGCTATTATCCAAAAATATTAGCACACGTGAAACACCACTCAACCAATCAGATTAGTGGACGGGAGATAACAGTTGTATAATAATAATATCCAAGAATCCATCTTCAATAAGTGTTTTACTCTGTTCAGGATTGCCGTGGTTCCCGGGAACACTGGGTATGAGGTGGGAATAAACCTAGGATGCAACGCCAGTCCATATCAAGGCACCATGAGCACACTCATTTACACCTAGACTTGCCAATCCATGATGTTTGGGAGGTGAGAGTACACTGGGGAACCAGGAGGAATCCCATGCAGATACAGGGAGATTATTGGACATTAACCTGAGCTCATGGTCGAACTAGAAACCATGGTGACAATGCTACCCAACGTAACACTGGGATACCTATTATTTAGTTAGTTAATTTGTTAGCTATAGAAATCGGGGGGGCAGGGCTAAGGTGGTCTGCTTCAGCTGGGGACACAGCCATGTTTTTGTAGACAGACATCTAAATATGAAGAAGCTAGCCTGATGTATTGCATAGCAATATTTAAGTGAATGCTTATCTGTGTGTGAGAAAGAAAGAAAGAGAGAGAGAGAGAGAGAGAGAGAGAGAGAGAGAGAGAGAGAGAGAGAGATGCCCATGGGAAAGTCCCACAGCGCTGCCTGACTCTTATGCTCAGCTGTGTATGTATGCTCAAGGTCACCATGAAATGATGCAATGTCAAAACTGCCTCTGAATGAAGAGATTAAATCCATCTGAGGCCATTTCCCTCAGATTTATCACTCCACAACATTCGTGACTGTCTCAAGCTATAGGTCTGTTGTGGCATCGCGTTTGAAACGTTAATGGGCTGGCTGGCAGACAGGTGCAGGTCCAGGGTGAAGGAGCAGCACAACAGCTCTTTCATGTTACTGTAGAAACGGCTGAGGACCGGCTGATTCACATTAGATTACTGTATTACTGATAACTGCTCTGAAGCAGAGGGATGCAACTTGCATTTTCAAATAATGCCAGTCAGAATCAACAGCCACATCTCCCCCAAATGAGCCTGAGTAGTTCTACATTAACAATATTTATCACAAATTAATAAATAAATAATCAGTCGCCCTGTTAATGGCTGGAACTCAGTTACAAATGGAGTTGAAAGATCATTGGGCATTTCAAGACACGTATGTGTGTATGGGCTCACAGTACAATTAACACATTCTAACGCCACACACGTGCATCTGTGTGTGTGCTGTGTTGCCATGCAGGACTCAGTGCTCACAGCAACAATTAACGTGATACCTAGCTTGAGGTATAACACCAGAGCATTGCTCGAGGTGCCTGTGCCTTTTGACCGGCCAGGTCACTGTACAACAGCAGTGTGGTCAATTTCTTAACTTTTTGATAAAAACTAAAAAATTAGGTAATCATTAAAAAACAACTGCATGCTATTTTATACATATATATA
>JAQQZX010000013.1:10132898-10168657 GCA_030068355.1 Notoglanidium maculatum | reverse complement strand
TAGGCTAGCAAATATCGTAAAAAGATAAAAATATATATAAAAAAAAAACAATTCTGTGCTGTTAAAAATGTAAAAAGAAGAAGAAGAAAAGGGAGAAGATGAAGAGGGAAAAGAAATGCTAATTAATATTCCTGTTCTAGTAAATATCTGTAAATATTTGATTAAATATATGAGGGTGAATCAAATTAAAATCTTAAAAAGTGTGGAGTATTTAACAGTAAAAAGGAGAAAAATAGAACAACGTAAGCTATGAATGTATAATGTAAGCATTTTAACATGTTAATGTTACAATGATAGTGTTTTCAACATTTCACACCTATTTGCAAAAATTTTAAAATAAGGTTTTCATTTGACTCACTCTTGCATTTTGGATCATTTTGGATCATCACAAGTATGTAAAAAAACAAGTGTACACAGTGGACACAGTGAGTCCTTCAAAACAATCACTGTCCTCCAACTGCTGTAATTTATTTAACAAGCATCTCATATGCTGGCAAAATAAATAAATAAATAAATTATTTTTTAAAAACAGAAATTTTAACAGCCTTCACAGACGTGCATCAGCTACAGCTTTAATGAGCATGATTTGTTTTTATTCTCCAAATGTCTCTTGTACAGTAAACAGAGCTGGATGTGTGTGACAGAGCTGCTTTATAATGGGATTAGAGGAAAGCTTTTTCACCTTAAACCCACTAAAGCCATGCAGCGTAGCTTGAGCTGTGTAACATGTTCAGCTTGTGCATGTTTAGACAACACAACTTGGGATACTGGTTCAGGTTGGTGTCACACATATGAGCTCTGTGTGTTGTTGTTGTTGTTGTTGATGTTGTTGATGTTGTGGTTGTTTTTTGCATACAGTACCCAGTGTGTGCTACCTGGATCAGACAAGGGCATCTCTCAAGCAGGGTTTAAAAATAAAAACCTCAGCATGACATTAACACTGAGATGCAAGATGCAACACAGCATTTCATGCATGCACGTGAGCATTAGGCTATAATATTGCAAAGTATGACTGGCATGAGCATCCATCTCGAGAATAATCAGTGGTGTTAAAGGATAATTCACTACAAGAAAGAGAAAATACTAAAATCCATGAATGAAACATGCATTAGTTATTAAAGATGAGTAGTAATGAACAGGACAGTACTCACATGCACGGAGAGGAGTGCCGGCAGCAGCAGGTTGTGAGACCAGGAGCTCTCTCTCTCTCTCTCTCTCTCTCTCTCTGTGTGTCTCTCTGCGCGATGCTGATGCTGCTGATGCTGCTGATGGTGATGGTGATGATGCTGTCTGGGGGTGGAGCCCAGTCCTCCTTTCCTTACAGGATACCTCTGTGCACAGCCACGTTGCCAGATCCACTGTTCTCATGCAATATTCAGAAATAAACAGGGTGCTAACCTACACCTTTCCTAGCCAACTTCATGATGTACATCTACTGTACCTTGAGTGTGTATACTTTACTGAAGATGTGTATCCTTTATATAATTAATTATTAAAGGTGCAACTACAATATTTTAAATAAGTTTAAAGGTGCTTTCGCACTGCACACAGTGCTAGAAGAAAATATCACACCAGTGACAAGAAATAGCCCAGAGTTCATCGCTATTACACATTTATGTGTTATTTATAAATATTTATGTCATAATTTGAGATCATTTAGTAGAGAAATATTAGTCAAAGAATGTCCTTGAATAAAAACATGATTTTGAACTATTTATTTGTTTATATTTTTGCTAATTTTCTTTATTTATGGTTTGTTGTACATTGTCATAAAACTACACATGAATATGTGGTAAATGAGTAAATAAAGTTTTATATATAATATACTGATTTGCTCCTATTCGTATAAATTACTTCAATTATTAAGATTATTACATAGCACTATTTGAATATTTGAAAATATTTAGAAAAAATCCTTAGATATTAATGTGTAATTATCCCAAATAAATTATGCTTATTTATAGTTTATTCTTTTCTTTATGTATTTGCATATATTCCGTTAAAATGATATACACATATGTAAATTAAAATATATTTTTTTAAGTGCATTTGGGAAAAGGTATCGACACACTTTTTTTCTGAAAGGTGCATATATTTTTTGTTTTTTTGTTTGTTTGTTTTTACATAAAAAATAAATTAGCTAGATTTTAAATTTCAGTACAATTTGCAGATAGTCATGATGATGGATTTTTTTAAAAGCACTACATAGAGAAACAGAGAGATATTTTAAGGTTTTGTGCATTGTTTCTGATCCAGACCTGGCAACCTTGAGTTTTACTTCCGTAATCAAAATTCCATACTGTTTTTTCATCATAGTGTAATTTCATTATTCATTTCTTTAAATGTAACATTATTTAAAAAGAAACACATTCCTGAAACTAAACACAAACTTTATACAAATTTCATAGACCTTTCATTGCGACTCACTTTAGGGATTTGATTCTTTTGAAACACCTTCATTTGATTCATCTCTCACTAGGGAGATAAAAAATCTCCAAGCAAGGTTAAACTTTTACATTTTTGTCATGAAAGCAGAAATAACATTTGTAATCCAAGCTACACTCTAGAAAATAACAGTTCTTCGAAACCATGTTCACTTCCCTAAAGAACACTGATTCCTGACTATGATTCATCTTAACTATTTCAGCTGAATAATAATTCTTTTCCACCACAAAGATTCAATTTCCTCTTGTACAGAACTCACAAAGACATGCTAAAACCCAGTGTTCCACTGAGGCACAAATATAAACAATCAATTTGTTGAAGGTCAGGGTTTCTCAGAGTTGGTTCAGGATTCATTTGAACAATTTTCAACTTAAAGATTGAAAAATAGAGCTTGCCCATAAGTATAACCCCCCGCCCCCCTTCATTGACTGACACTGTCACAATCAAACATTCTTCACCGCACACTCCTGTTAGCAGTCTGATTAATGGTTAGGTCAGGATTTTTTTTTTAATTGGTGTAGCATTTTCTAGTCCATCAGCATTAACTTACTCATTCATTCCTGCTTTTGTGTGTGTGTGTGTGTGCGTGTGATGATTCAGACAGCAATATCCTCAAACTGTTAGAGAGTGTGTGTGTGTGTGTGTGTGTGTGTGTGTGTGTGTGTGTGTGTGTGTGTGTGTGTGTGTGTTTACAATGAGTTATGTGTATGAAGAGCTGTGGGTCAGTCATGGGACCAATGTCTGGTCAAACACACACACACACATACATACACACAACTATCTATTGCCCCTGTGGGCTTAATCCTGCTTTTGTGTTCTCACAGTTCAATAGTTGCTCAGCAATGTGGCGACGGCTGAGTGTGCAGTGCGTCACGGTCCATTCTGGTAAAAACACATGAATGAAGTTAACAAATACACAAAACAAACAATGTACAACCAGCAGAGACACTCACAAAACCCACAAAACAAATAGGACTTTGCCACCAGGTTACTCATCCAAATCTGATTCAGCTTTCACACATCATTTACTTTTATGCCAAAAAAAACATAAAGCAGCACAATGCAAATGGAACTTTCTGGCTTTTCTATGGCACTCAATAGAAATGTCAGTGAAGGTCGCTGTGTCTCACGCAGTCAAGTAAAGCAACTTTATTCTTCTGTGACTCTTTTCTTACAGCTTCATTTGACCTTACAATCAAACATTAAAAGGCCCAAAAATATTCACACATGCTGTAGACCCACAGATAAGCCACAATGAAAAACCAACCAAATGACCACAAGCATAAAAATAAAAACCCACAATAATAAATATAGAAGCACAAATACAATTTAAAACCAAATGTACAACCGTTACAGCTACACAAGCTAAACTAACATTACAACAAGCACAAAGTATTAAAATATAACATAACACACAAAAGAGACAAAACAATAACTACACAAACAATACAAACCCAATACTCAATTGTATTTAAAGTTTGAATCAACATACAAAAAATATATAGACATTATAAACAGATTACACTGTTTAGACAATGGAGTCTTTATTTAAACTAGTGATCTAGTACAACAATATAAACCACACTGAGTGAACAATGGATTTGTCCATGGTCTTCAGACTGGAAGAAGAATACTGACATCTGTAGGCCACACTGTGTGTGTGTGTGTGTGTGTTTGTGTGTGTGTGTGTGTGTGTGTGTGTGTGTGTGTGTGTGTGTGTGTGTGTGTGTGTGAAAGGTGTTGAAGCCTTATGGAGTCTGTAAAGGAAAACAGACACTTTACATCCATAAAGAAATGAAGCAATTGATAATCAGATAATTAATCTGACTTAAAAACCATTTTCTGATGAGTTAGATCCTCACAAGTGATTGATCACAATCATAATTACAATGCCTTCAACAAATACATGAATTAGCATCTTAGTGTCTCAGTTTTCACTCAAGCCTGTTACCTGAACACATTCACCCCATGAAATATTTAGCCTATTCCACAAGTCACATGTTCAACATGAATTTTCTGAAGATCATGGGATCATTTTTTCAATGATATTGTGACATTGACTGATGTAGAAAATCACTTTCAGTAAATCATTAAAATGTCTTTACGGTCCACAAGGCATTAGCATGAATGCTAGTTATTGTTTTTTGTATTTGCTAATTCTATATTTTAAAAAAACTCAACCGTGCTACTTATTTAATAGTTAAACACTGTGTGTCAGCAAAGAAAATAAATAAATAGAGACTGTTGCCCAAAGGCATGGGTTAACACATTTCTGACATTTAAATATGTGTTTTTATGTTTAATATAAAAAATGATTAAGAAACATCTATAGGTAATTTAGCATAACTAATCCACCTATTAGCATGTTTATAGACATGTAGAAACTGGAAGGAATCCACATGAACACACCACATGGACAGTAACTCGAGCTCAATGGTACAGTATAAAGGTTTGTGGACTCCTGACCATCACACCCATCTCGCTTTAGATTTATTCCTCCTTTGCTGCTATAATAACTCCACTCTTCTGGGAAGGGTTTTCACTAGACTGGAGCGTGGCTGTGGGGATTTGTGTTCATTCAGCTACAAGAGCTTTAGTGAGGTCATGCAATAATGTTGGGTGAGGAGGTCTGGGGTGCAGTCTGTGTTGCAGTTCATCCCAAATGTGTTCAGTGGGGTTGAGGTCAGTGCTATGTGCAGGACATTCGAGTTCTTTCATTCCAACCTTAACACATTATATCTTCATGGAGCTCGCTTTGTGTACGGGGCGTTGTCATGCTGGAACACGTTTGGGTTTCTTAGTTCCAGTGAAGGAAAAAGGTTAATGCTACAATATACAAATACATTCTATACCAAACTTTATGGCAACAGTTTGGAGAAGAACCACATATGGATGTGATGGTCGAGGTGCACAAACCTTGACCACCAAGCTAACCCTCACTTGTATTCTGTCTCAACTGTAAGTGGCTTTAGATAAAAAGCAGCAGCCAAATGAGGTAAATGTAAAGAACGCTACCTGAGGTGCGTTCAAAGTAGCAAACAAAGGCAAACATTTGCGAGCATTTTTTCATTTGCTTTGAGTTCACTGAGAACGATTGCAAACACACATAAATGTTCTGAGGAGGTAGTTCTCGGAGAACAAACATGGATGCTGGACTAAGGGAGACATATGCCCATATGAGAGTTATCCCAGAAAATATGCATATGTGTTCGATTTTTAAAACTGTTCATACAATAATTCAAGTTGTCTGTCCATTGTATTGATACTTTTTCTGAAAACTTCTGTTTTGTATGCTGTTGTTATCGATCCTTAGTGTAATGTGTAGAGTGTAGTGATTGTAATTTTTTCTGTGGTTGTTAGATTAAGCTCACTTGCATACATCATATACTACTAAAACCTAAGACGATGTCTTGTTATTACTAGGCTAGAGGATTAATGTCATTGGACTATGCTGACCTAAAAATGTTCAAAAGTTCATTAAGAACGCTTCGCCTGGAACATTCGCCTCAGTTGAACACACCTTTGCTGGACTACTGTGCTACCATATTTAATAGTTAGAAGGGCTACCTGTGGCACCACAATCATAATATCACCCTCATACATGTCACGTGTGTTTTCGAAAATTTCAAAACCCTTGAATGAAGCTCTATCCTCCTGGCCCGATCACTTTTCGCTCCTCCACTCTCCAGCACAGCAGGGGGCGCAAGATTACAGACCTCCATCATCGAAGAAGAAAACGAGGCGCTGCAGTTTTTCCAATAGGAGAGCTGAGCTTTCTGATCTATCTACTCATCTTTTAATAGCCTATAAATCTCTGTAGCAGGGTTCTACAAGGACAATTAGAAGTAATTGAGTTAAAAAATAACCATTCCTTATTCAAGCTGTGTTTCATGAACTTGTCTCGGTCCTGCTTTACAGAGAAAGGTGAGTTAAATAAAAACATGACAGCTAAATCCACATCCCAAGTGGATTAAGAGTGCTACATAGGATGTAAAGGTGGGCAAAATGGCGTATGAAGTGCACGGGATCTATCTAATAATAATGGGTGTCATTGCGTTTCGGTAAGTTTGTTTTACATGTATGAAAAAAAACCCAGATTGAAAATCTAACCAGATTTTAAAATAATAATAATAATAATTTGATTAATATATACAGAAGCCTTGAAAAAAAAATGAATTCACTGTTCTTGGTACATCCGATAAATAACAGCGGCTTAATTTGAATAAGTTTAACGGCGCTTTTCAAACGGATTTCTAACGGAATTTTTTTTTTTTTTTACGCTTGGAGAGCGCGCGCAGTGGGCGTGGCCATGGTTCGCGTGCGTTCTTCACATTTGCTTCACAAACAGCTACATTTGCCCAAAGTTGGGAAAAGGAGCGCGCGCGCTCTGGTGGTAAATGGTTGTACGTAGAATCTTTTTAAGTGAAATTTTGACTTTTATAGTGCTTTTATCATTATGACATTTTTGTTTGTTTGTTTTTACAAAGACGCTATGTAGGATATTTATTCATATTTAGAGCTCTTATGAGGAAGCCAGACGTGACAGCGGTGAGGGAAAGCTCGCTGAGGTGAAGGAGGAAACCTTGACAGGAACCAGACTGAAAAGGGAGCACATCCTGTTGTGTGTGATAGTACGATTAGAAATCGTACACTGTGCAAAGAAGCCATAAATATGAAAAGAAGACACAAGGACTGAGTTGTCACTGCAGTCTCTCTTATCGGCTAAATGAGTTAAAAACTGCATCTAAGTTTAATTTTTTCTTAAAATTATTAATTTTTTGTCTAGATTTCCTATAATGGAAGCAGCAGAGGGCAGACCAGGCTCTCATATTCATTCACAGGTAAGCGTTGCTCATATGTTTAAACATTTACAAATACAAAAAGGCTAAATAAGAGAACAGACTCATTCACACTTTTCTCCCATGAGGCCCACTTTGCAGTATTTTGAGAACTTGAGCACAACAAAAACAAACTTGTGAAAAGTATTTAAAACAGAGACAAATCAGAAATGAGTTCACCCTATCATTCAGAGCGTGTGTTTGAATCCTGATGATGCCACAGGGATTTGTGTCTGTGAGCTCATGTATGTGGAATAGGGCAGAAAGTGCTTTCCTCCAAGTGTGTTACACCACCCTGTATCACGCCATAAGCAACAGTTTAGAATAGGCATGTAACAATTCACCCAAGTAATGATTCTATTCACGATATTGGGTTCACAATTTGAGTTTTCCACAATATTTTTTGGGGAAAAAAATTTAATAAAAAAATTTTATTACTAAAAATGCAACATATATTTTTCTATTCTTTATAAACTTCAATATTATTTTTCTTAAATAAAAATAATGTACATTTTGTTTTATTTTCTTAATAACCAACAATAATTATTTAGAAACATTTGTAAAGGTTGGAGTAAAATATAATAGCCTATTAACAAAATGTTCCTTTTATTAAAGATTAAATAAAGTTAATAAACTTTTTCTTAAAAATTAAAAAAGCTTATGCATTAAACAACTACCTGAATTTGGATCTCTTTTCTTTAGCTTTTGGCAGTCTGTAAAAAGATAAAAAGATCCAGTTTCCTGCTACATCTGTTAAATGAGCACAAAAGCTCTTTCCCATTTTAAATCTGGTTTTTGTGTGTTTTTGAAGCATTAGTGCTGTGTTACTTCAGCCTACATTGAACTCTTGTGTATTCCTGCTACTGTACATTACTGTGCCTTCTGCTGTCTAAATAACGCAATTACAACTTGGAAAAACTAAGAGATGAATCACAGGTAATTTCTATTTCCATTGATTCGAATCATCATAAACTTGTATCACGATTTATCGATTATTGATATATTCTTATATGCCTAGTTTAGAAAGATCTTGTTGGCTGGCTTCATATTTCTTATCACTATTAACATGTGATAACCATTGGCCTGCATGGTTGGTAGCTGTTGTATGAAGGGGAGACCTATAACAGTGGTTGGGACTTGGCCAAAACTAAATTAGGGAGAAAATTCAGGGAAATGGACTAAGGCATCCTCCAAGGGTTTTAATACCTGTTATTAACTGGCTAATAAAAATGAAATGAAATGAACCAGATGAAAAAAAGAGTCTTATATACAGTAGAGCAGTGTATTCACATGTTAAATGCGGAACTCCTGCACAAAATTCCTAAAGGTTGGCAGCTCTGATACAGTTTTTTAATATTTATTTTTGGTATTTTCCACCCAGCCTGCAACCTCACTGCAATTCCACATGCCCCATCTTTTAAGTACCCCTGTAATAGACGTTAATAAATACATCAGATCAAATCTGTTTATGCAGGTGCATTTTGATTAATGCTTAAGCTGGTTTCAAAATAACTGTTTTCTATTACCTTATGAAGTATAGCGACCAAAGGAATTTTAAATAGCGCCTCTCTGTCATGCCACACGCCGCATGCACTATGCCCTGTACATTTACCCTAATGTTGACATGCATACTGTAACATCGCGAGCCATTGTGGCATTGCCAGTCACCTCACAGGCAGAGCCAACCCGGGGTCATAATATGGGCTCAGTCGCTAGGCGACGATCACGTGGCCGCAATCGGGTCGCAGCATTATATGTTGCACGCCACGCTGCCGGATTAAAGAGAGAGAGAGATATTTGGGTTGAAAAGAAAAGTAAATATATTCCGGTTTAAAAGAAATGGAGGAAATATTTTAGATGAGAAAGAAAAGCAATATTTTTTGGGTTTAAAAGAAACTGAGGAAATATTTTGGTTGAGAAAGAGAAGCAATATATTTTGGTTTAAAAGAAACTGAGGAAATATTTTGCTTGTAAAGAAAAGCAAATATTTTTTGGTTTAAGAGAAAGGGGAAGGGGATTATATTATATATTATATTATATGTTATTATATTATATATTAGAATATATTATATACGATATTATATTATATATTATATTGTGTTATATATACAAAGTATCTCAGGCCAGGCCACCACCCTTGGGAGACATGATCAGGCTCTCACTGCCCTATTCGACGAGGTTTGCGGTATATCCAAGAACATTTCCCATATCCAGGCTCTGCTACAGCCCTTGGCCTCTCCCTCCAACCCTCTTCATCCAACTAGCGGTGGGGCAGTGCAGGGGGTCCCTGTGGAGACCAGACTGCCCACCCCTCAACCCTATGGAGGGGAGGTCGGAGGCTGTAATCCTTTTGTCATGCAGTGTTCCCTAGTGTTTGAACTGCAGCACTCTCAGTATCCTAACAATTGTGCTAAAATAGCTTTTATAATAGCCCTGCTGTCCGGAAGGTCTCTTGCATGGGCCTCCGCAGTGTGGCAAAACAAACTCACTCCACGCTCCAGGCTTTTATTTCCGGCCTTAGGGCTACCTTTGATCATCCTAGCCCCGGTAAAGGTCCTTGCTGTGTCTCCGCCAGGGTAGTCGTTCGGTGGCTGATTATGCCATCGACTTCCGGACGCTAGCAGCTGCCTCGGGCTGGAACGATGCGGCCCTTCAGGCAGTATTTATGCAAGGTCTCAGAGAACATGTTAAGGATGAGCTAGCGGCCCGTGATCCCCCGTACAGTCTAGACGAATTGTGCGCTCTGGCGATTCGGCTGGATAATCGCCTAAAAGAGAGACGCTGAGAACGCCAGGGGTTTAACTACAATGTACACCATAGGCAGTGACCTGGCGATTTAGAACTGGGGCCGAGGGGTCCAGAACCCATGCAGGTAGGGGTCACAGACCTCTGCTTGGCAGCAGTGAGAGGAAGGTTTCAAACGGAACGGGGACTGTCGGGGCTGCGGCCAGACAGGCCACTGGCAAGCAGCATGCCCATATAGGGAGCCAAAAGGCCAGGGGCATCACAGGATGGGGGACCTGTGATGACCCCGAGATCAGCTTCCCATGTGACAGCCCTCTTCATCCCCGCCACGCTAAGGTGGGGGAAGGAGGGGGTAGCTAACCTTAGGGCCTTTATTGATTCTAGGGCCGCGGGGAACTTCCTCGATTGGTTGTTGGCCTGCAAATTAGGCCTACCAATTGAGGCTCTCCCACACCCCATCCCAATTGCGGCTTTTGATGGCCGGTCCTGATGGCCCGACCCTGAAGCCCAATTTATAGTCGAGGTGGACGCCTCGGACATTGGGGTTGGGGCAGTCCTCTCCCAGTGTGACAGTATGGATCGGTCACTTCACTCATGCGCCTACTTCTCGCACCGCCTTCCCCTCCAGAGAGAAACTATGATGTGGGGGATAGGGACCTCTTAGCGGTAAGGTTGGCCCTGCAGGAATGGAGACACTGGCTTGAGGGGGCTAAGCATCAGGTCCTTGTATGGACGGACCACAAAAACCTTGCATACATCCAGCAGGCCAAGTGCATTAACCCTCGACAGGCCAGGTGGGCGTTGTTCTTTGCCCGGTTTGATTTTGTTTTATCTTCTCGACCGGGCACAAAGAACGTGAAGCCGGATGCCCTCTCAAGGCAGTGCGACCCAGACATCTTGGAGCCCATTTCCCGGCCAATCTTACCCCCTCAACGGGTTGTAGCCCCATTGCAGTGGTGCCTGGAATGAATTGTCCGGGAAGCCCTCCAGGAGGAGCCCGACCATGGAGGTGGCCCACCAGGGCGGCTTTATGTTCCTGCCACTGTCGGCCACAAGTGCTATCCTGGGGCCACACATCCCCCTTCGCCGCTCATCCAGGGGCTGTCTGAACCCTCGAATTCTTGCGGTGACGCTTCTGGTGGCCAAGTATGGATAAGGATGTTAGGGCCTTTGTGGCCGCCTGTCAGACCTGCGCTCGGAACAAGGAGCCGCGCACTCGTCCACAGGGCCTTCTTCGGCCCCTCCCTGTTCCCTCACGTCCCTGGTTGCAGGTCTCCATGGACTTTGTCACCGGCCTTCCTGTCTCCCGGGGGAATTTGGTCATCCTGGTATGCGTCAAGCGTTTTTCCAAGGCATGTAAGTTTGTGTCGTTAGCCAAGCTCCCATCTGCCAAGGGGACGGTGGGGCTTTTCTTACAGCATGTAGTCCGGGTGCATGGGCTCCCCACGGATGTGGTGTCCCACAGGGGCCCGCAGTTCGCCAGCAGATTTTGGGGAGCTTTTTGCAAACTCCTCGGGTCCACTGCTAGCCTGTCCTTGGGTTTTCACTCCGAGTCCAACGGCCAGACCGAGAGGGTCAACCAGGATGTAGAGCGTTCACTCCGGTGTCTGGCTGCGGCTAACCCCTCATCGTGGGCGCAACACCTGGCCTGGGCAGAATATGCTCATAACACCCTCTGGCACTCCACCCTGGACATGTCACCGTTTGAGTGCCAGTTTGGGTACCCCCACCCATGTTTGTGGAACAGGAGGAGGAGGTTGGGGTCCCAGCGGCAGATCAACTGGTGCGCTGGTGTCGGCGGACCTGGCAAAGGGTCAGAGGGGCATTGCTGGCGGCCAGACAACGGGCTGTCTGGTCTTCCAACCGCCGCTGTCGGGCGGGCTCTGAGTTCCCGCCTTGGTCAGAAGGTCTGACTGGCCACGAAGGATCTCCCATTGTGGGCCAACTCCAAGAAATTAGCCCCGCGCTACATAGGACCATACAAGATCGTGCGGTTTCATCAACCCGATGGCCTATCACCTGGACCTCCCCCAGTCCTGGAGAATTAACCCCACGTTTCACGTGTCGCATCTGAACCCCGTGCTTTGCAGCCCTCTGGCACAGCCTGCCCCGCCACCCCCGCGCATTATTGACAGGTCACCAGCCTTTACATTTCGACGCATCCTGGACTTCTGCCGGGTGTGCAGGCGTACTCAGTATCTGTTGGACTGGGAGGGGTATGGGCCGGAGGACCATTCTTGGGTTCCTGCCCGGCACATCCTGGGCCCGGGGTTTATCAGGCTTGTATCAGGGTTAACCCGTTCCTAGAGGGGGGGGTCCTGTAACATCGCGAGCCATTGTGGCATCGCCAGTCTCCTCACAGGCAGAGCCACGGCCAACCCGGGGTCCTAATATGGGCCCAGTCGCTAGGCGACGATCACGTGGCCGCAATCGTGGGAGACGCGCCGCAGCTGTGGGCCGTGATTAAAAGACGCCAAGCTACGCAGCTCGGCGCGCGGACATTATATGTTGCATGCCACGCTGCCGGATTAAAGAGAAATAGAGATATTTTGGTTGAAAAGAAAAGTAAATATATTTTGGTTTTAAAAGGAAACGGAAGAAATATTTTGGTTGAGAAAGAGAAGCAATATATTTTGGTTTAAAAGAAACGGAGGAGACATTTTGGTTGTAAAGAAAAGCAAATATATTTTGGTTTAAAAGGGAAGGGGATTATATTATATATTATATTATATATTATTATATTATGTCATATATTATATATTAAAATATATTATATATGATATGATATTATATATTATATTGTGTTATATGTTATATTATATTATATAAAGTGAGATCATAACACACAGGAGCTATAGTTCAGCAGGCTAACTCCTGCAAATGAAGAACTGGAGAATGCTGGTTCAAATCCCCACCTCAGCAAGTTCATTGCCTAGCCCTGTTGCACCAAGCACTCCCTCACGATCTCATTTAACTCACTCACGCATCTTGGTTCCATTTACATCAGGCTCTTTAGAGCCGACAGGCTAGGGGTTCCCCTACCACATACCACCTCGGGAACTGCACCATAACACATACAGTATTCACAATCACACATTCTTAAGATAAGTGCTATACAAAAGTCTAATGAAACAGTTTTTAAAAGAGGATTACAAAAGGACTGTAGAGTTTCATTTCTACAGAAGACTTTATTGTTCTTTGGTCAATAGCTTTGCAAAGATGTGCAGACAGACACTTGTACGGATTCAAAAGAAGGGATATCAAGCTCTCTGGGAAACATTACTGCTGTGGATGGGCAGAAGGAAGGATTACTGAAGATTATAAAAGTGGAAGAATCTGAAGATGATGGTTACCTCGGTAAGACAACAGAACACTGGCGATGTTCAGTATGAATGAAACATGATAGTCTAACTAGACTTAATTTGTGACTGGACCCATTTCACTACAGCCACTTTTCCTGTCTTTTTGTGCGTTATATTTTTAATTGAGATGACAGTAATAAAATTTTTGGAATTTTAGGTCATGGGACATCAAGCTCTTTGGGGCATGACATCCCTATGGACCAACAGAAGAAACATGCTAAAGAAGAGCCTGAAAATGATGATGAATACCTCTGTAAGACAAAAAAAAAAACAATAAAAAAAGTCTTATTTGTTTTGTTTATATTAAAAAAACAAAAAAAAACTTAATAGTAATTTGCCAAAAATTAGTTGGGTCATGTCTTGTATGGCATCATGTCGATATCAAAATTAGAGGGTGCTAAAACGCAAGCTGAAAAATGTAAACCTGCAAGTTTTAAATTTTGTGTGCATAAATAAGCCAATTGCGAGCGTAAATGTAAAACTTGCCTTGAAATAAGAAACTGAAATATAAAACTTCTTGAAATAAGAAATGTAAAATTAATTTATCTTAATATTGTGCTCAACAAGTGTTTTTTCCTGTTTGAATTTTTTTCCCCTTATCATGATAGTTGTTCTTACCAAGTGGCTGTACCACTTTGCGAAATTTTTGCGTTACAGTTTTGAGGGTAGTTTTGACAGTTTGGAAGTAGGCTTATGCCATTTCTGTCAGAGAATACTTTTGGCTCCTTGCTTTGTGATTGGCTGTAGTCTACATCATTTTGCATGATGTAGTCTACAAGCATTTTGTGCAAACCTATGCCTCATTGAAGCAGTGGAGTTGGAGAGGATGAGCTGGAGATCAAAGGGTCTAAAATGGAGTATATTGTTGTTATTGCTGCAATACAAGAGCTGAAGAACTGGTGCCATTCATAGTGTGCAGCCAATCAGAAAAGCAGCAGCCATCAGCCAACAGCATTCACTGACTGAAACAGCCATGAGTCTGCCCCCAAACTGGAAAAACCCACCCGATCAAAACTCGATCGCAAGAATTTCACTCAAGCATAGAGGACAGTTATCAAATAAAATTTTTTTTAAAATGTTAAAACTTGCATGTTTATATTTTTCACCTTGAGTTTTAGCGCCATAGTCTTTGAAAGACAACAGACAATATTAGCGTGTGCTTTGTGTGACAGTGATCAGAAAGTGTTTGAGCATTTTTTAAAAAGTGCACTTTTTTAAAACTTCAGGCCCAGCAGAGTTCGAATTCAGAGACTTGCGATGGCCAGTGCAACCATTTCTGTGTTGATTTGTTTATAGTCATTATCCTGTTGAAGAATTTACAGCCAAGACAGTTTCCTTACAGATGTGACTATATTTCTCACAGTTTTTAGAGAATCCCACTGTTTTTAGTCATTATTTTTCAGTAAACATGCTAAATAATGGTATGCAAAAAAAATAAAAACATTTTTTTAAAAAGAGTGCATCTAACTCATGGCAAATTACAACTTTTCCAGACTTTCTTGATTATTATCCTCATTGTGCTTAATTTTTTTTTATCTGTCTATTAATTTTAATAATCATTGACTAACTTGCATAGGTCTTTTGTGCTGAAGGCACTTCTTTGTTGTTGTTTTTTACTCCCAGATTGTGAGGATTGCAAGTCCTTCTTCATCAGCAAGTGCGAGTTTCATGGCCCAGCTGTTTTCATTCCTGATACCCCTGTTCCAGTGGGGGTCGCCGATCGAGCCAGATTAACCCTTCCACTTGGTCTGGAAGTTCGACAGTCTAATATTTCTGGTGCAGGCTTGGGCGTGTTTAATAAGGGTGAGAGTGTTCCAGTTGGTGCACATTTTGGGCCTTATGAGGGAGAGCTGGTAGACAGAGAGAAAGCTATGAACAGTGGCTACTCCTGGGTGGTGAGTCAGTTTTAAAATAAAAAAAAATACTTAAACATTAATTTATTATACATATTAATGGTATGGCAAATGAGACCCCCTTTTTTTTTAACTTTGTTGAACTGTTGGTAAATTAAATTTGCATATAAAATCAGTTATAGTCAGTTATAGTCACTTCTGCATGTGTTTCTGTCTGATTTCCTGCCTCTAGTAAGAAAGAAAATGCACATAAATTGTCTTGTATAAATCAAAAATACATGTAGACACTCACTCATTACCTGTTCATCCCCTGAAACACTCAGGCCATCCAGCCTTTACTCATACTGAGTCCCACGTGTCTTAAGGATCTCATTACAGCATCCCGTAGATGCTTGCAGGACCCCTTTACCTGCAAATAACAGATTCAAGCCACATGTCCTAGCATTGTTGTGAGCAAACATACAATTATATTCTCCAACGTTTGATTAAATTTCTTGACCAGGCCAACAGGTAAACACTTCTGCGTATTGAAAAATGTACAAAAATTTATAGAGTTCTCAGAGTGTCGGGGAGAAACGTGGAAATGTGGTCCAAGGATTAGTGGATAGGTCTGACAAGAAGTAACCACCAGCTTTATGTTAAGTTTTAGTCCATTTAAATTTATAGTGATTGTTATTTGCATTAATGGATAAAATAACATTTTCTGCAGATATACAAGGTCAGACAGTATGAGGAATACATAGATGCCAAAAAAGAGAGCCATGCTAACTGGATGAGGTAAGACACTGCTGCAGCCTGTGAAAGTCTTTTTGGACTTTGTTTAATCGTTGATTTTTATAGTTAATAATTTGTTGTACTAGACCTTCCTTCCCCATTACTGATTATATCCCTCTTGCGTCCCCCCGCTATCTGCTTTAATTCTTCCCTCATTCTTCAAGGTATGTGAATTGTGCTCGTAATGGTGAAGAACAGAATCTTGTGGCATTCCAGTATCAAGGAGGGATTCACTACCGTTGCTGTCAACCGATCAAACCAGGAGAGGAGCTCTTGGTGTGGTATGGAGAGGAGTACCCCAGAGATCATGGCCTTGAATTCAGCTGCCTATGGAACAAAAAGTCCTCCATAAATGGTTATGTTGTAAACAATGTGATCTTATCATTGCTAATGACTACAGAAATGACTAGCAGTGGCTAATATAACCATGTCCCATCAACATCATATTCATTATTCAGTTATTTAATGTTCTATCCAGAACACACCCATATGTGCCTGTTCAGTATATGGGTGTGATAGTCTGGTGTCTACATACTTTTGGCCATATAGTGTATTTTCCATTACATGACTGTTAACATATGATCTCAATCCGTGTACAGGGTCACAGGAATTATTTAATCTACTTTTCACTGCCTTTGATCAACACAAACTTTCATTTTATTGTTCATATTGGGTCACTTCCTTTAAGCAGCAAGTCTCTAATGCTTATTTTCTTTGATATTCCAGAAATGAAAGATGACCTAGTGCAAGTCTTCTCCTGTTCCTGGTGTCACCTTTCATATACATCACAAGTCTATCTACAGAAACACATCAGAAGAAGCCACTGTAAGGAGGATTTGATAGATTTGCCCCCAAGAAGCTCTAGTAATCAGGAATCGCTTCCTGGTACCCTCCACACTGTTCCTGGACATGAGCAGGAAGAAGATGATCACTGTTCAGATTGTGGCAAAACTTTTACTCACCCGGGTGATTTCCAAACGCACCAGTGCATTAACACAGAAGAAAATCTGTATAATAGCTCATTGTGTGGAGAGAGTCTTACTCACCAGAGTGATCTGCAAGTACACCACCACATTCACATAGGAGAGAAACTGTACCAATGCTCAGAATGTTTGAAGAGTTTTGCTTTCCATAGTACCCTACAAATTCACCAGCTCATTCACACTGGAGAGAAGCTGTATCATTGCTCACAGTGTGGGATGGGTTTTCGACGACAGAACAATCTCCAGACACACCAGCGCATTCACACAGGATTGAAACCCTACCACTGTTCACAGTGTAAGAAGAGTTTTAGACGCAAAAGCCATCTGAATACCCACCTGCGCATTCACACCGGAGAGAAGCCGTATCGCTGCTCACAGTGTGGCAAGAGTTTTGCACACCAGAGTTCGCTCCAAACGCACCCATGCATTCATGAAAGAGAAAAGCCGTATCAATGCACACAGTGTGGGAAGAGTTTTACTCAGCAGAATCATCTCGAGGCACACGAGCGCGTTCACTCCGGAGAAAAGCCGTACCACTGCTTACAGTGTGGGAAGAGTTTTGCGCGACAAAGTAATCTCCAAGCACACCAGCGGATTCATACCGGAGAGAAGCCGTATCATTGCTTACAGTGTGGCAAGAGATTTACCCGACAAGGCAACCTCCAAGCACACCAGCGCATTCACACAGGAGACAGGCCATATCACTGCTCACAGTGTGGGAAGAGTTTTACCCGGCAAAATCATCTCCAAACCCACCAGCTCATCCACACAGGAGACAAGCTGTATCAATGCTCGGAATGTGGGAAGAGCTTTTCTTTTCAGCGTAATCTTGAAATACACCAGCGCACTCACACAGAAGAAAAGCCATTCCGCTGCTCACAGTGTGGAAAGAGTTTTGCTCACCAGAGCAATCTCCTAAGGCACCAACATATTCATACAGGAGAGAAGCCATATCATTGCTCGGAGTGTGGGAAGAGTTTCACTTACCACAGTAATTTACAAATACACCAACGCATTCACACAGGAGAGAAGCCATATCATTGCTCGCAGTGTGGGAAGAGTTTTGCTCACCATTGTGCTTTCCACGTACACCAGCGTCTTCACACAGGAGAGAAGCCATTTCACTGCTTACAGTGTGGGAAGAATTTTACTCATCAGAGCCACCTCCGACAACATCAGCTCATTCACACTGGAGAGAAGCCGTATTGCTGCTCACAGTGTGGGAAGGGCTTTAGACGGCAGAGCAATCTTCAGATACACCAGCGCATTCACACAGAAGAGAAGCCGCATTGCTGCTCAGAGTGTGGAAAACGTTTTACCAGAAAGAGTACTCTCCAAACTCATCGGCGCACTCACACCGGGGAAAAGACATATAGCTGCTTACAGTGTGGGAAGAGCTTTCCTTATGAAAGTCACCTTCAAGTACACAAGCGCAAACATACAGGAGAGAAGCCGTATCACTGCTCACAGTGTGGGAAGAGTTTTGCTCACCAGAGTCATCTCCATGCTCACCATCGCATTCACACAGAAGAGAAACCACATCATTGCTCACAGTGTGGGAAAAGTTTTAGTCGAAAGGGCACTCTCCAATTACACCAGCGTATTCACACAGGAGAAAAGCCATTTCACTGCTTACAGTGTAGAAAGAGTTTTAGACGACAGAGTCATCTCCAAATACACCAACGCATTCACACTGGAGAGAAGCCGTATCACTGCTCAGAATGCGGAAGGAGATTCCCACATTCAAGTACTCTAAAGACGCACAAGTGTGTTAACATGGAACCATCAGTAACTGTGGTTATATGAACACCAGTTACCTTCCAGGGCTGGTGAATAACACCTAGGTTCCTGTTTGTGAGAACGCATGCCAAGATCTTCCAACAATGTCACAAATTGACTTTGATGTAGGATTTGCTATAGATCCTCTATTCCTACAGCTACCTCTCCATGGAACATTCTCTTCATGTTCCCTATAGATTGGCAAGTTACTAGCATTATATTTCACCCTTCCTAACATCCATGGATAGTGAATATTACCTGGATTAAGTATTTCATGTCTTCAGGACCTGACCGATCTTAGAACCGTCTGAAAAGGTGTGCAGAGATGATCACCACATTCACACCCTTCAGAGGGATGATGTGTAACCTGTAAAAGAACATCCAGGCATATTGTAAAGTGGTAGGTTTATGTAGGGGCTGAATGTCTGGCCTGCCTGTCTAATCCACATAGTGCCTCAGGGTGAGTACTGGGCATAGCATAGGAACACTACACAGTTTCATCTTCTGCAATCACTGTAAAGTCAGTTCATTGATTGACAAAGTGGGATAATATAAGCTTGCAAAAAGACCTCAGTACAACCACAAGCTCACCCTCAAAACAGTTGGCCATCAACCAAGTCAAGCTTATTACCAAATCATGCAGTTTTTCCTTTTTGGATGACATCATTTTAGAGGCATTTCAGTTCAGCATCTTGCATGGGTTCATAGGAAGAGTTTTTTAAAGGGGCCCAAGTATAAGGAGATATTGTGCTGGGCTCTAGGAGATCATGTACACATTTAGCATGGAGTGGGACTTCCTGTTATCTCTGGAGGAAGACTAGAAGGCTAGTAACATGGCAGTGCACTGTATCCAAAAATACCATGCATACCATTCTTTACTTTTAAGAGTATAAGAGGATCATGAACTAGATGTTCTGCCATTCAAGAGTGTTTCCTGACTACTAGGGTGCTAGGTTGTCCAAACCCACAACCACAGATACCTTGGCTGAGCGTGCCAAATTTCTGCCCTGTCCTTTTAGAACAATAGGTCTGCACAGGGATGATATCTTAAGAGCTTTGTTGTATTTTCAGACTCTTTGACCAAATCGCTGAATTATGCGCAACATGGGCAGAATCAGTGTTGGTAAAGGAAATGCATTTAGTAAATAGTGGTAGGTCAGTTGTGTGCCTGTACACCCTGTCCTAATGTCCATGGTGTCTCTGATGGGGCACCAATACCAAGTGGACCCCATTATTGATGTAAGTCTAGTGTCTCAAGCTAGCTAGAGCCTGAGCCTCTTTTGCTGAGACAAGGACATGATATGATGTGGTGTTGGGGATTTAGCCACTGATAACCCACTTGTGGAAGTCCAGTTCCAACAGCCCTGAGGTTGCTGAAGTTATTGATTCTAGCTTCCTCAGCAGCAGCTGCAACCATGTATTGTGATCTGGATGGAATTGTTTGGCAAAGGTGATGATGTCTACCACACATTTGAATGACAGGGTGCCTAGCAATCTTAATTAACAGCCTCATGCCAATGAATTTTATTGTCTGTTTCAGTGTTAGTGAGCTCTTTTCTGAGTCACGAAGATCAAGTATTTGCTTGTATGTTGAGTGTCCTGGATGGATTTCATTCTCTCTCGTGGCACATTGGAGCCAGTCAAACAAATACTGTAGTATCCTGATGCCTTTGACTATCAGAGGCTGACTGGGTTGTCAAGAAGTGTTTAGGGTCTGGTCCACAGGTAAATGGTCAGGTACCTGTGAAGGACCGGAGAGTGGGATTCTGTTTTAGGACATGTTAGAGTATGTTAGAGCTGGTCCATTTAGCTGCACTGTTTTTTATTTTCTGAAATCTGTGCTTATCAAGTCTTCTTTGACAGCAAGCCCAACTCTGGAGCAAGAGCAACTCTGGCACATGGCTGATTTCACAAGGTAGATTACTGCACCACTGCTATGTGTTAGCAGCTCAAAAGCAAGCAACAGGAAGTATAGCGATGATGTGCTTTGCGCATTAGCTGCACAAATTACAGGCCTGCAAGTCAGGAAACTGACTTACAGGCCTGCGGCCATGGAATTGAGCTGAAGCAGAGGCCTCACTCACTGCAAATATGAATACAAATAGAATGAAATGCAAACTCCAGCAATTGTACGCAAGTTAGCCATATCAAGCTAACTTTTCAAGCACAGTGGTTAAGGGTGTGGTATGGTGAGGGAGGACCACTTGACCATGCAAGCAAAATGTATTGACAGACCTACATGTCAAGAGACGTAGACAGTGGGCCATTTGAAAAACACAGAGCACTGAGGGAGACCCCAGCAGGCAAGGGACAAACAGGTGAGTGTTACACTAAAGATCAGCAACAGTTTGTAACTAGTTGTGGACAGGGCAGTTAGCAATCTTAGCATGCTTAGGAGAAAACCCAACTTGGGCCACAAGAGATCTGTTCAGAAGATGAATGAAAATTATACTCACTGTAAGCAAAGAGATGATGGAAGATAACAGGAGTCTACAACCAGTTCTATGAGGCAGAAGAGAAAGATAGCTGTATGACAGTGGTACTCAAAGCAAATACTACATCATACTGTTATCATATTGTTAGCAATAGGCTTAATTAGCTAGTAAGTGGGAATTAGACAATGACTAATTTGGTAGGAAATGTGGTAATATGTTCTGTTCTACTGTACTATTTATTATTTTAATATAAAATTAAATAATAAATATTTAATACTATCTAACTATTTTAATTATGAATATCATTCCTTTAAGCTTTGGTAACACATTACCAATTATTTGTTTCTTAAATAAATTATTTTCATACTAAGACACATTTCATATTTATATATTAAAATCATTATATATGAGAAATGATCCCTTATGTACATTGACTACAAGGCTATTTAGTGTATCCTTTGTGTGGAGTATATCACTGTTTTTGTTTTATTTTCATCACACTGTTTTTCATGCAGTTAATCACAAGGTTTTAACAGCATTGTAGCATGTCAAAGAGCATTATTGTAGTGGCTTGGCCATGAAAAAAGATTGTTGCAGGAGTGCAAGTTACACTGAAGTAAAGACAAAGTTTTCATTGTATTTAAGTTACTGTATGTGTACATGAACAAACTGTTCTTAATAAATGCTGCAAAACATTCATACAGTAATGTGAAGACAATTACTGGTTTTATTGTTATTTCAGAGCAACAGCAAACCTGGTTATTGTAATTCAGTTACTGTGTGAGTTTATAAATTAACACTGAAATCATATTTGTCGATTGTTTATTGTTGATAATAGCCAGGCTATACTCAAAGCCACTTACTGAGTGCTGCTGCCATTCAGCTCTGTGTTGCTGTATTTACAGTTTACTCAGATGGATTAGGCCCTCATAAGACTATTAATACCCTCAGATACATACACATACACATTAGTATGTGGTTGTGTGTGTATTTATATTAAGGCTATCTGTCATCTATTTGCATTTTTGGCCAATCATTACTAGAAATTTATATCTATCGGCCAATCAGATCGATTCATTGCTTCATGCATGTAAAGGTAAAGTGCCACTATTTTCCCATACAACCTGCAACATGGCTCTGTGGCATTCAAACCCACACAAATGCACACAATCTCAGACTGCAACCTACAGATGTCAGTATTCTACTTCCAGTCAGGAGAACACGCTTTGCTCTGTACGGTTTATATTGCGCTGAGATGTTTGTTTAAATAAAGAGCCCATTGTGAACATTTGCTGTGTAATTTGTGTGTCTAATTATATGTTCTGTATTTATATTGTGTATATATTGAAACAAGGTGTTGGATATATTGTGTCTATTTTGTCTTTAAAAAACATATTGTGGGTTGTATTGTTTGTTGCGCTATTGTTTTGTCTGTGTTGTGTGCTTATTTTGCATGCGGTTTGTATTTTGTGTTTGTGCTGGTTTACTTTTATGTTGTAATGTTAGTGGTTCAGAGTTAGTTAGTTGGTTCAAATGATGTGTCAATATTTTTGTGTGGGGAAAGAATTGACCTAAACAGGTGCTTAAGCTGATTTTCTGGGTGGCCCACGCTGATTACATTTTCCACATCAAATAATTATGGGAGCAGTGGCTCCATTGCTATGGTAAAACCATGGTTAAATTTCCTCAAGGGAAACTGAGCACAGTTGTATATCTTCCTTCCCCTGAGGCCCAACCTCCCAAAGTTTAAAGGTATAATTGAAACAGAAATTGTTTGTTTATTTTCACCCATATTTTTCCTTACATTAAGTCAGTCCACCTACTTGTATACTCTTTTGTGAGCGACAAATGTAATTTGATGAAAAAGCACAAAATCTCCACAGGGTGGTGTTAATTTACACAAAAATCCAATGAGCCAGAACATTAAGAACATAACAAAAGTGAAAATTTATATTAATATATATTTATGTGTATTAACATATTATCATTCAATGATTTGCATAAGTTTGTATTTGTAATGATTTGCATCAGTTTATGTAACGGTGATCTGAAAACCAAAAAGATTGCATTCAGCAGTCTTTATAACTCTACTTGGAAATTAAAGCACTCTACAATCTCCCTTTGGTTCTGTAACCTTGGAATAGAAATCACCATTACTACAATAGCCTTCCCTTCCCCCAAACACACATTTACTTTTGTGTCCAATTGAAACCTCTGCTTCTGATACAGTTACCATAGTGATCAGGCAGAAAATAATTTTTCCTTGAGTGTTGGAGAGCGTGTGTTTAACTGAAAGTGATGGGGACTTGACAACTCAACATTCCCACAGTCTTTAATGGTCATGGTCATGGCATTTTATTTTTTCACAAAACTTCAGAGCTCTCTACAGAATGTATGTAAAAACCAGCTATATGAGCACACATCCTGCTAGAAATTTTAAAATGCCTATCCTACTAGGGGCAAAGTGTTAATACACACTGAATGGGACACCAGTCCATCGCAGATGTATTCACAACTAGGGACAATTTAGTGTAGCTAAATGAACTGATGTCCCCAGAGCTGTAAGGCAGCAAAGTTGTATCTTCCATGTCAGCACCTTTCAAAATATTCATTGTCCAGAAACTAAATGTTACAAAGAAAAAAAATTGCATATTGTTAAAAAAAAACCTGCTAAACAACAATTTTTCTTTTACAGATTAAATATAAGTAAATTGTAGCTATACAGTCCAATAAGATAAGAAATAAGTCTGCAGAAAAACTGTTCTCCAAGATGTCTGAAAAAAATTATCAGCACAACTCTGCACTAAAAGGGTTAAAGCATGTTTCCCTATTAGAAAGGATTCCAAATAGAGCCCTTACTTGGAAGCTAAGCGCCCATAATTTCCCTGTGAACACTTAAAGACCCTTTTTTTTTAAGAGTGTAATGGAGAAAATTTATACCATTTTAAAGGGGACATGGCATACACTTTGCAATTATTTTATGTTTTTCCTGAGATGTTTTTGTAATGTTTGCAAGTATTTTATTGATAAAATGACCATGGTTCTTTTTTCATGTCATTATAGCATAGGATAAAAACCCTATAGGATTAGACTTAAATATTAAATATTTAAATAGCTTCACTCTTATTGGCTAACATATTTACTAGAACTTTGTCATCCACACTCATGGAATTGTTTTGCAAGTCTTCACTTTGCTGGTTTTATGACATCCACATGCATGTGTACGTACCTATGAAACAAATATTCCTGAAACTATATACATATAATATTTATATAGCTTGCGTGCCCTATCACATCCCTAACATTGGGTAAGATACCTTGCCAAGTGCACCATAACTAACAACAGCTAACTGCCTGAAGTGGTGAAAAAGTAACATTAGTGCTTAAGGGAGCTCACCATATGGGTGGTCATATGTTAATGGGATGTGGTACCATAAAATATGAGAGGAGATTCTACGTAAGAAGCATGCACTTTTGTAACTGGCCTGTTCTTTCCACCTATTTTTGTTCTATGGCCATTATAGATTGGGAAGGTAACAGTTCATTTTGAAAGGCCCACTATGTCTCCAGTGAAATCAACATATTTTATTTAACAAAAAAACCTGTTTCCCCTTTAAAGAAAAACATTGATCACAACAGATATTGATTTTGTTTTTATGTTTTGTTGATTTTTCACTGCTCCTAGTATGGGTTTGCTTTTTTTGGACAAATTAGCATATCTTCTAAACACTTAGAGTGCAACATTTTGATTTAAGATTTAACATTTAGATTTAACATTAAATATTTAGATTTAACATATAAAATTTAACACAACAAGAACTAACATAAGGAAGTTTAACACTTTACCTCTAAATGTATGAAAATTGTGCTAAATGATCAAAAATGATGCTTTTAAAAATGTTAAACTGTTTTTACAAATGACGCCCCATAACCTATTCCTATAAGGAAAACCAGGTCAGGCAGGATGCATGTGCAGTTTCTCGGTTTATTAAAAGTAATCCGACAGAGGTACAAAGTCAGCAGGCAAAAATCAAGGTCAGGGTAGGTCAAAGGTTTAAGCCATCAGCAAACAGGGTATACTAGGCGAAGCAGAATCAGAATCCAAAAACACAGAAGGCAAAGTCAAACCAGGAGAACAATCAGGAACACAAAAGGCTTGGCAAGAGTAGACATACTGGGGAGCTAGACTAATGCTTCACAAAGCAAACAATGAAATGAGAATCTTAAAAGTGTTCATGGTGTGTGCGTGATTGGAAGCACCTTCTACCGGTGTCCGGTAGTCAAAAGTCCAGTGACTCTGAATGCAGGAGGATGTCAGCCATATTGTCTGTATGCATATGCTCCTGGGAATTGTAGTTCATCTTCTCGTCAGAGAACATGTCGGTGTCGGCCATATTGTCTGTAGGCTGACGCTTTTGGGAAGTGTAGTCCATGCTCTCTATTGTGAGTTCAGGTGTAGGTGCATGTGTAGGTGCGGGTGCAGGCGCAGGTGAAGGTGTAGGCATGACAAAGCCCCCCCAAAGTGCTCAATCCAGGAGCAAATGACTTACAAGGATGTCCCCCTGGACGTGGAGCTTGCTGATATGGGTGACGAGCAAAGGGTCTAATATGTCCCTCGCTGGAACCCAGCACTGTTCCTATGGGCATTAGCCCTCCCAATCAGCCAGGTATTGCAGTTTTCCTTCCCTACTAAAGATGTTTCTTACTGTGTAGGCTGGCTGACTGTCGATGTCCAACGGCTCAGGAAGAGTGTCTACTGCCAGAGGACCAGAAGTGACTGCCTTGAGCTGTGAGATGTGGAATGATGGTGCAATGAGACAATAACATGGTACAGTTGAAACCAGATATTTACATACACTTCAGAAAAAAACACAAAAACTTTTTTTTCTTTACTGTCAAACATTAAATCAGAGTAAACTTTTTCTGTTTTAGAAACATAAATATTAACATATTTTGTGTATTTATTAAATGTCAGAATAAAGAGAAAGAATTCTATGGAATTTTTTTTTTATTACTTTCATCAGTCAAAAATTTACATACACTTTGTTAGTATTTGGTAGAATTGCCCCGAAACTGATTCGCTTGGGCCAAACGTTTCGGGCATCCTTCCACAAGTTTTCTACAATAGTTTGCTGGAATTTTGGCCCTCTCCTCTTGAAAGAACTGTTGTAACTGGGTCAGGTTTGTAGGCCTTCTTGCTCGCACTTGCTTTTTCAGTGCCGCCCACAAATTTTCTATGGGATTGAGATCAGGGCTTTGTGACGGCCACTACAATACCTTGACTTTGTTGTCCTTACGCCACTTTGTAACTAATTTGGAGGTATGCTTGTGGTCATTGTTCATTTGGAAGACCCATTTGCGCCCAAGCTTTAACTTCCTGGCTGATGTCTTCAGATGTTGCTTCAATATATCCACATAATTTTCTTTTCTCATGATGCCATCTATTCTGTGAAGTGCACCAGTCCCTTCTGCAGCAAAGCAGCCCCACAAAATTATACTACCACCCCCATACTTCATAGTTGGGATGGTGTTCTCAGGCTTCAAAGCTTCCCCGTTTTTCCTCCAAATATACCGTTTATCATTATGGCTGAACAGTTTAATTTTTGTTTCGTCAGACCACAGGACATGTCTCCAGAAATTAAGATTTTTGTCCCCATGTGCAGTGGCAAACTGAAGTCTGGCTTTTTTTATGGTGGTTTTGAATTACTGGCTTTCTCCTCTCAGAGTAACCTTTCAGCTCATGGTGGTACAGGACTTGTTTTACTGTGGATAATGACACTGTCTTACCAGTTTCAGCCATCATCTTCACAAGGACTTTTGCTTGTTGTCCTGGGGTTGATTCGCACATTTCGCCCTCTGGGACTCATAATCCGTCTCCTTCCCGAGAGGTATGATGGTTGTACATTCCCATGTTTTTTATACTTGCATATTATTGTCTGAACGGATGAACGTGGGACCTTCAGGCATTTGGAAATTGCACCTAAGGATGAGCCACACTTGTGGAGGTCCACAATTTCTTCCTGATGTCAATTCAAGATCTTCCTTGATTTCTCTTGATTTTTCCATGATGTCAAAGAAAGAGGCCCTGTGTTTGAGGTATGCCTTTATATGCATCCACAGGTGTGCCACCAATTAACACAAATGGAATCAATTAACTTATCAGAAGCTTCTTAAGCTCAGAAAGGAATTGTCTGGAGTTTTCTTTTTGTTTAAAGACACAATAAACTTAGTGTATGTATACTTCTGACTTTGATGAAAGTGATAAAAAAAAAAATACGTAAAAATTCCCCCTCGCTCGATTCTGACATTTAACATATTTAACAAAAGTTTACTCTGATTTAATGTTTGACAGTAAAGAAAAAAAAGTTTTTGTTTTTTTCTGAGGTGTATGTAAATTTCTGGTTTCAACTGTAATTCCAACTTATAAGTGACTGGATTTATTCTGCTGAGTACCTTGAATGGTCTGATGTAGCAGGTTTTGAGTTTCCTGCAGCTGGGAAATCCCCTGTAGGTCACAGGTTGAGAGGCACACGTGGTCGCCAGGGCTGAATTGTGGGCCTTCGCTCCTATGCCGGTCAGCGAAATACTTCTGGGTATTGGCCACTTGCCTGAAACACTGGTGCATGTGCTCCCACACCTGTTTGCTGTGTCTGAACCACTCGTGGACTGCAGGTGCTTCAGTGGGTGTGGTGTTCCACGGAAAGAGTGGAGGTTGGTACTCAAGGATGCATTAGAATGGGGTGAGCTGTGTGGACGAGTGACAAAGGGAGTTCTGTGCATATTCTGCCCAAGGGAGGAAGCAAGACCAGTCACCTTGTTTCTCAGAGCAGCAAGTCCTTAGAAAATGGCCTATTTCCTAATTTGCTCATTTGCCACCTGGCTGTTCATGAACTGAGGATGATAACCTGAGGTGAGGCTCACAGTCACACCTAGTTTTTCTATGAATCCAGCCCAGACTTGAGAAGTAAACTGAGGTCCTCTATCACTGACGATATCCTCTGGTATACCAAAGTATACATGATTGAACAACAACTCTGCCAGTTTGAATGCTGTGGGTAATGCCAGAAGGGGAATTAGCCTCAGAGCCTTGGAGAATCTGTCTACAATGACAAGGATTACCATGTTGCCAGCTAATTCAGGGAGGTCAGTGAGGAAGTTGACTGCGAGGTGAGACCATGGACACTGGGGTGTAGGAAGTGGCATGAGTTTACCAGATGGGAAGGTAAGAGGCACCTTGGCTTTAGCACATGTGGAACATGACACCACGTACTGTTTGATGTCATGCTGCATGTTTGACCACCAATATTTCCCACTGAGGAGCTCAAGGGTTTTATGTGTGCCTGGATGACCAGAGGTGGGAGTGGTGTGAGCCCATGTGATAAGTCTCCCACAGAGACGGGGAGGAACATGGGTGTGTTCAGGAGGGCATGATGTCGGGATGTGGTATGGCAGTGTTAGTAATTTCCCGGTCTATTTCCCATTTGATGGAGTTTACCCTGCAGGAGAACAATAGGAAAATGGTTAGTTCATCACTGGTTTCTTTTCCTGAATACATATGTGATAGTAAGTCTGCTTTGGTGTTCTTGGATCCGGGGCGATAAGACAGCGTGAACGAGTACCTGGCGAAGAAGAGGGCCCATCTGGCTTGACGTGGATTGAGGCATTTGGCAGTACGTAGGTGTTCAAGATTCTTGTGAGCCGTAAGCACAATGAATGGACGAAGAGCCCCTTCAAGCCAGTGCCTCCATTCCAGTTTCACAGCGAGAAGGTCCCAGTCTGCAACATCGTAATTTCATTCTTCATGGAAAAGCTTGCATGAGAAGAAGGCTATGGGGTAAAGTTTGGGTTTGTCCCTGAAGTGTTGAGGTAATATCGCTCCTACTCCAGTGTCCGATGCATCCACTTCTACAACAAACTGTTTTTCAGGGTCAGGGTGTCTAAGAATGGGTGCTGACGTGAAGGCTGACTTTAATTTTGAGAAGGCTTCCATGGCAGATAGATGCCATTGTAGTTTCTTGGCTCCTTTATTAAGAATTGCTGTGAGAGGGGCATTTCTTATGAATCGGTGGTAGAAATTTGTGACTCCTATAAAGCATTGTAGCTCCTTAAGTGTTTGTGGTACGGGCCAGTTCTTGATGGCATTACTTACTGGTGTCCATTAGGAAGACCTCTTGGCTTATTAGAATCAGAATCAGAAAACTTTATTAATCCCGCAGGAAATTGCTTATGTGATGACTGCCACAACACACAAAAAACTAAAACACAAGAACAATTATAAAATAAGATCAAATAAAATAAGTCTAAAAAGCAAATAAAAATAAAAATGTAGATAGAAAGAAAACAACCACGATATGAACAGACTATGCTACATACAAAAATGCATGGTATAATATCTATCCATAAGTCAGGCAGCTGAGTGAAAAACTATTGACATAAGAGGACAGAAATAAGTTATTACATTTTAAAAAATCAATAATTAAGTACTATTAAGTAATATCAAATAATGAAAGTAATACTAATCAAGTAGTAATATTTCACATGAAGACTATTGCACATAAGCTATTGCAAGTAATTAAGTAATTTAGCACCCATTTAGAGAACAACAAATGATATTGCACATAATAATGTTTTATCACTGGTAAGAGCATTGCCCAATATTGCACATAATAGCCTATTGCACATCATAGCAAAACTAATGCACATAGTCTTCCACACACTGATAGTTTAACCCGTAATGTTATACATATACAGCAAAAAAAAGCAGACTATTGCACGGACTATTGTGTGGGTGTGTGACTAAGGAAGGAGTTATAAAGTCTAATAGTGGTGGGAAGGAAGGATTTTATGTGGCGTTCAGTGGAGCACTTTAAGCTGATGAATCTATGACTAAAAGTACTTCTCAATTCGTCCACCACACTGTAGAGTGGGTGATCTACATTGTCCATAATGAACTGTAGTCTGGACAATGTCCTCCTTTCAGACACACTTTCCATGTTGTCCAGTTCCTCACCCACCACAAAACCAGCTTTCCTGATCAGATTGTTAAGTCTCTTCATATCTGCCACTTTCATGCTACCACCCCAACAAACCACAGCATAGAATATGGCACTGGCCACTACAGACTCATAGAACGTCTGCAACATAGTGTTGCAGACTCTGAATGATCAGAGTCTACGTAGGAAGTACAACCTACTTTGACCCCTCTTGTATGTGACCAAAGAGTTCTTAGACCAGTCCAGCTTATTATCAATGTACACACCCAGGTATTTGTAATCCTGAACAATTTCCACATCCACCCCTCTAATAGACAGGGGAGTGACAGGAGATCATGATCTTTGCAAGTCCATGACCAGTTCTTTGGTCTTTTGGATGTTGAGCTTCAACTGATTCAGCTCACACCAGTCCACAAAACTGTCCACAGCCATTCTGTATTCCAAGTCGTCCCCACCCTTGATACATCTGACTATTGCTGAGTCATCTGAGAATTTCTGCAAATGGCAGCCCTCCGTGTTGTATTGAAAGTCAGATGTATACAGGGTGGAACGGAACGGTAAAAGGTAAAAGGAACGGTGACAGAACAGTTCCCTGAGGTGCTCCAGTGCTACACAGCACCGTATCAGACTTACATCCCTGTAATCGTACGTACTGTGGCCTATCAGTCAGGTAATCCAAAATCCATGCAACTAGAGGAGCTTGAACCTGCATAGCAGATAGTTTGCTCCCCAGCTGGGCTGGCTGAATGGTGTTAAAGGCACTGGAGAAATCGAAGAATGTAATCCTCAGGGATGAATTCGGCTTGTCAAGATGGCTCTATGGAAAGGTGTAGCGGGTAGATGATGGCATCATCCACTCCAATCTTGGCCTGGTAGGCGAACTGGAGGGACTCTTGCGTTAGCCTCACCAGAGGTCGGAGAGTGTCCAAGACCAGCCTCTCAAAGACCTTCATACCGTGTGAGGTGAGTGCTACTGGCCTATAGTCCGATGGGGCACTAGGTCTTGCCTTCTTTGGGACCGGAACCAGACACGATGTTTTCCACAGCACAGGAACTTTCTTGGTTCTGAGGCTCAGGAAAGTGACTGTGGACATGTGAGATTCGCATTTCTTCCCTTTCACATACAGCTGATGTTAACGTAGTTTGGCCAGAACCTGTTTTACATGGTTAATATGTGTGTCCAGGTAAGGGGAGTAGATCAAAATATCTTTGATATAAGCAATGACAAATGTCGTATAGGGCATCGTTCATGAGGCACTGGAATACTTGGTACTGGTAATGTCTTCATGTTGTACTGAATGCCGTTTTCATCAGACCTAATCCATACCAAATTATAGGCACTGCGGAGATCAAGCTTGGTGTTGAGGAGAACCTCGCAAAGTTGTTCCAGAGCTTCTGGTACCAAGGGAAGTGGATAAGGGTATTTGACCGTGAAGTTGTTCAAACCCCTGTAGTTAATGCATGGTCTCAGAATGCCCCCTTTCTTCTCCATGAAGAAGAAGCCGGCAGAAGCAGGAGACGTGGACAGAACAATGTATCCTTGTTGGAGGGCTTCATGTACATATTCCTCCATGGCTTGCTGACAGTGGGTAGATTCAGCCGCGAGGAGGTCTCTTTCCAGGGAGTAGGTCAAATGCACAGCCATAAGGTCTATGAGGAGGTAAACCACTGGCTTTGGTATTCTTGAACACATTGGTGAACTTGTGATTCCTGAGGAACTTGTACTGGTGTTTGAGTGGGCTTTCAATGGAGGTGGACAAGAGTTGCAGATGTGGGCTAGGAAAGCAGTTTCACTGACAGTGGTCGGACCATTTCATTATCTCTCCTGGGACCATGAAATTTGAGGGTTGTGGAGGTGTATCCAGAGAATAATAGGATGTCATGGGGTATCTGTGATCATGAACAAGACAGATTCCTCTTGTAGCTAGCTGATGTGTATAGTCAGTGGTGCACAACAGAAACAGGCAGTGCTCTCTCCAATGAGGCTGCCATTGATGGTGTGAATGTGGGGTGGATTATTCAGGTGGAGGAGAGGCAGGCGGAGTTTGAGGGCTGTAGCATGATCTATGTCTCCTTATGATCCGGAGTCGATCATGGCTTTAAGAGAGAACACCTCATCTGACTGTATAATCTACGCTGAGATAACAAATGGAGGAAGATGATGATAAGATGATGTACTCACCATAGCGGTTTTGGGTGCGGGGAGGACCCCTTTGGTGGTTTGTCTTGTTTGACAAGTAGTTCTGAGAGGGCACTTGGAGATGGGATGATCAGGAGCAGTGCAATAGAAACATAACCTCTCTTTCTCTTTCCATGTGCATTCAGCTGGTGTCACACAGGCATTGCCTAGTTGCATGGGTTCAGGTTGCGTGTCCTCGGTCAGTGAGCATGTTATCTAGATGAATGGCCAGATCAATAAGGAATAAGATCTAGACAAGTCTCATAGTCTCTACAGGCCATTTCTATCCGGGTGCTTTCACTGAGCACTGAGACATTTGTTTAACATTTATGGTCTTGGGTATCTGTGCTTTGTAAAGTCACAGTGCTTTGGAAAGTTTCTCAGGGGGGGGAAGTCTTCAGGACATAGGAGTCTTTCTAGTTTCTTGGAAAAATGAAAAGCTGCATTTTTTTGAAAGAGATAGAGAGAGATATTAGTAAGGGAACTACTGTTTATCGTTGCTATAAAGTAAGTCATAATAGTAGTAAATTTGACTCCATAACATTATCTCTTAACTATAAACTAGTTAAAATGCTATGTTTTATTCATAAATAAATTGCACATTGTAATCATTGGTAAATCATTGTGATATAAGTGTAACGTACACTCAAGACCATGCTGTTATTAAAAAATAATCCACTTCAAGGTGGTAAACACACCATCACACAACTCCGGTATAGATTATTATGTCCCTAGTTACTGTTTGTCTTGCAGGGTGGAGCTGGTAGGCAGGTGCAGTTCATTTATATGATTAGCCTGCTGAGTTGATAAAAGAGCTACCAGTCTGGTGTGTGTTAGTCTCTATCTCCTTTCCATCTTACGTTGGGTTTTGCTTTCTTTATGCATTTTATTTTTGTTTGTTTACCTTTGCATTTACCCTCATATCATTGCATTCCATTAACTATAAAATCCCTCACTTGGGTACTTATTGCCTGTGTTATGTTATTGCCTCACCTAACAAACCATGGTGGGTATGTCATTGGGGCTCATTGTTCGTTGTTCTATGGTTGTGTTTAAAGGTGTCTGGTGTGTTTTGCTATGCATTACTCGGTATGTAATGCAATAGCATTTATTTAAAGCTTGTTAAAATTGTGGATTGGTTGAGCTTTTTAATGATGCAATTTATTTTGTGTGATTAGCATATTTGATTAATTCCTTGGTGTTTGCTTGATTGCACACCAGGCACCTTTTGGGGAGAGTCGTGTGGATATTTTGATTGTTTGGTAAGAAACAGGAGTAACCACTGTAAGTGCACTTTTGTAGTGTTTGTGAGATATAGAAATATTTAGGTGATTTTTGCCACTTGAGCGCAGAGTAATCCTGCGTCAGGGTGAAGAGTGTTTAATGTTTGTTATTTTGGGTTTGTTATTTTTGTGCTAATTCCATAGTTGTTGACTTGAGGGACTGTGGCCAGGATAGTTCACCACCAGTTGTATTTTGATGCTTAAAGTTACTTAGCTCTTGGGGGGTGGCATGAAGACTAACCATAGATTATTTAGGAGGAATGGTGATTAGTTAGATCCAGGGAAAAAAATGTAAGGGTGATTTGATCGGAAGACTGTGTTAAAGGATTTTAGTCCATGGGATACGGTTCTGGCATTATTATCTAGTCTAGGTTCTCCTTTCCTGGCTAAGATCTCTAGCCCTTACTCTATTGTGGGGCAGGTGTCTGAGCAACAAATTCCATGCCAGACCAGAAACTGTCCACTCAACTTTGCCACTTTAATTTGTTAAAGTCGTCTCCTGTGACAGAATAAGGAGTGGCGATGGAGGTGAAGCCGGTGGGATTGTCTACAGGAAGTCAATTGGTTCAGCAGCTGCTCTGTTTGCATGCTCTGAGGAGGATGTGATTGTTCCTTATGACTGTGACCTCAGATTAGGAACTCTGAGAAGGTGGCAGAACTACAATTTTCTCTGTGGCTCTTGTCTGAGGAGACATATACGCAGATGAATCGACTGATTTTCCTTCCTTGTTTCTAGATAATTCTACATAGATGATGTAGTAGTATACAACAATATGTGGGAAGAACATGTAGTATGCATCTGTGAGTAGTTTTAAAAGTTGGTGGAGGCCCACCTGACTGTAAATTTATCAAAGTGTGGGTTTTTGAGATCCACAGTCCCTTATTTAGGTATAGTGGTGGGACGGGGACAAGTACAGCTTTCGTGCACAAAGGTCCTGGCCATTGACAGTTTTACCCCTCCCACTTCCAAGAGGGAGCTTATGAGGTTCTTGGGAATCTTGGAGTTTATGCAGACTTTTCAACCATAGGGGATCCATTAACAGACATTTAAAAAGGTAACGCTAAGTTATAATGGTCTCCTGCCCGCTAGAAGGCATTTGAGAACATTAAATTATTGGTGAGCACTGTACTGTACTGTGGCTCTGCAATTGTATCAACCTTTCCAAATCCAAGTGCATGCCAGCCAATCAGTGTTGTTGCAGGAAGATGATAAAGGTGTAGATTGTCATGTGTCATTCTTCTCTCAGAAGTTTAATAAACATCAGGTAAATTAACTAAGAATAGAGAAGGAGGCCTTAGCTCTTATTTGGGCCATAAAATTCTTTGAAGTTTATCTGGGAGGAGGTGGGATACTTCTGGTAGTGGTCTATACAGACCAGAATTCCCTCACCTTTTTGTACTCTTTGCAGAGTCCTAACCAACGATTCATGCATTTTGCGCTGTTCTTGTAGCCATACAACCTGGAGAAAATACATTTATGGGGTGTGGATAATGTGCTGGCCAACCCCCTTTTTGACTCCCGAGCATGCGTTGTGAAAGCGAGCTCTATTAAAACATGAAGTGATGAAACTTAATTATATTAAATCATCATGAAACTATATCAGGCAAGAACAGGACAACATTACACTTTAAAAACTCCAGCAACTGGTCTCTTCAGTTCCCAAACATTTATAATATGTTGTTAAAAGAAGAGGTGATGCAGCACAGCTGTAAATGTGCCCCTGTCCCCACTATTTTGAAATGTGTTGCTGGCATCAAATTCAAAATGAGCATATATTTTCCAAAAGCAATAGAATTTCTCAGTTTCAAGAATAAATATTTTGTCTTTTGTCTATTTTCAGTTAAATATGGGTTTACATGATTTGCAACTCATCGCATTCTTTTTTATTTACATTTTATACAGCATTCCAATTTTTTGGAAACGAGGTTGTATGTGTCAGGAACCGCTTCTCTTGGCACACACACGAATGCGCCTGATGAACTTAGCCACTCGCGTAGTGCTTTTGAATTCTCCGTTGCGCGCGCGGCGCGGAAGCGCGCACTTCCGCATTTTGGTGCGAGCGAAGGAGGACTACAGCTCCCACTGACAC
>JAQQZX010000013.1:10009432-10020450 GCA_030068355.1 Notoglanidium maculatum | reverse complement strand
GTCTGAATAACTCTGGGATAGCTACACACACACACACACAAACACACACACAGAAAGGAATAGTGTGTTTAGACAGAGAGAAAGTGAGAGGCGACAGAAATAGTGGTGGAGAGAGACAGAGAATGTGTGTGAATAGATTTTGGTTAAAGAATTGTTTAAAGTCCAACAGTGGTTTGTGAATGGAAGAAAGAATGAGAAAAATAGAGAGACAGAAAAGGAGAGAGAGAGATTGATTCAAATTCTTATATCCACAAGCGACAAAATACAATTAACACAAATGACTTACCACTTACTAGTGCTACGCAACATCCTACTACAATACACTTAACTAAATTTGTTACACAACATCCTGTTGCACTACATCCTGTTACACAACATTCTTCTAATCTACATCCTGCTACAAAACATTCTGCTACACTATACCCAACCACAAGTGTTACACAACATCCTGCTACACTAAATCCAACTACACGTGTTACACAACATTCTGCTACTCTACATCCAACTACACGTGTTACACATCCTGCTCCACTACATTGAACTTCACGTGTTACACAACATTCTGCTACACTACATCCAACTACTTGTGTTATACAACATCCTGTTACACAACATCCCTCTAAACTATATCCTGCTACACAACATCCACCAACAAGTGTTACACAGCATCCTGTTACACAACATCCTGCTACACAACATCTTGCTAAACTGCATCCAAATACACAACATGTATTGTAGAACATCCCACTAAACTACATCTAACTATACAACATCCTGCTAAACTTCACAGGGGTTACACAACATCCAGCCATACAACATCCTTCTAAACAACATCCAACTACACAATGTCCTGCTTAACTACATTCAACTACACATCATCATCCACCTTAACAAAACGTTGCACCGCATCCTGCCACACAACCTTCCGCTAATCAACATCCAACTTCACAACATACTGCTCAATAACAGACAACTACGCAACATCCTGCTACACAACATTCAGCTAAACAGCATCCAACAACACAATATCATGCTAAACTACAGTCAAGTACACAACATTCTGCTAAACTATATTTATCTACACAATATAGTGCTGCTCAATGTCCTTACCATCCTGCTACACATTATCCACCTACACACTGTCCATCTGCACCAAACTACACAACATTCTTAACATTCTGTAAACACATTTTTGCTACACTATATCCAATCTCTACACAATATCTTGCTACACTTTACACTTACAGTTCAGGGGGCTGGAGGAGAGGGGCTTGGTGTGTGCGTGTATATGTGTGAGTGTGTGTGTGTGTGTGTGTGTGTGTGTGTGTGAACTCTGCTCAGAGAGACAATCTCACTTTCATTTAATCCACACAACAAATGCTCAACAAGCTGAACTGTTTACCTCAGTCTGTGCATATGTGTGTGTGTGTGTGTGTGTGTGTGTGTGTGTGTGTGTGCGTGTGTGTGCTTACTGAGCCCGGCGTTTCCTAGGTCACGGGGCTGGAGAGGGTCCGGCTTTTGTCTGCAGAGTGGACGCTTAACCTCAGTCGTGTCGGCTCACAAGACACACTCGCGCATACACACACACACACACACACACACACACACACACACACTTCGTCTAAGCTCTGTCTGTTCACACGAGTTGGTGGGAAAAGGTCTGGAATTAAAGAGAGAGGAGAGAAGTGCTGCCTGATGCATTATGAGGAGTGTGTGTGTGTGTGTGTGTATGTTTTCTAATTTCCTTCATAATCAGATTTTAATGAAGACAGTGTTTATAGCCTGTTGCCATAGTTACTGTTTGACCTGTAGTAGAAAGGCTGCGAGTTGTCAGATGTGTGTGTGTGTGTGTGTGTGTGTGTGTAAGAGCGTGTGCATGTAAATCCTCTTTGAAGATCAGAAGGTCATTGTGAGGAATTCAGAAGTGGAGCTCAGAGAGGTTTTAGAGCTGCAGACATTCTCAAAACAGAAAAGGAGACAAGAGCAGGAAGTGACATCATTATAGGAGACTGAATCTAAGTGTGTGTTCTCACTGAATCTGAAGCTGAGTGTGTGTGTGTTTGTGTGTGTGAATGAGGCTCTCATAATGGATGGGCAATATTAATACTTGTAAATACTTGTAAAGCGATACTGTTACTGATACTTTTTCTGTTACCAACACTTCTGTTTATAACACTCTTTCTGATGATATTGGAGATACTGGTGCATGTACTAATACCTGAAAGTATATAATTAATTTCCTACCAATATCAAAACTAATATGTCTACAGATATAAATGTTTCTGAAACCAGTAGATGCACAGACAATTGACAAATTAAAGGAAAGCTCTGTGACACAGTTATATTGTGAGGGTGGTATTTATTTTTCTTGCATGGTGGAAGAGGATCATGTACACCTAGATGAAAGTGTCACTGCAAACCAGTACAAAGTTATTCTGATTGAACACCTGATCATTCAATGATGAACTGTTTCTCTCTTCCAAGTTGACCCTGCCCCCAATCCTCAGGGCAATCGAGGGCTCACTGAATGGGGTGCTAAGGATGGTCGAGACCAATCAGCATTGAGTTTAGATGAACGCAAGACAGAGGAGATCTCAAGCTTTTACTTTAGCAAATTGGCTTAATTTGCACCAATGGTTTGATTGTTTGCTACACTCATAGAAATAAAGGTACAAAAGTGTCCTTTTACAATGGTATATCTTTTGTACTTTTAATATATGTCTTATACTTGGGAAGGTGCATATGGTCCTTTTACTTCACAATGCTAATGCTTTTGCTGTTGATTCTGAGCGTAAAAGAAGGAATTAGTTTGTCAACTTTGTGCATTCAAAAAGAAAAACAACACAAACATTATTTTTCCAAACTCTCTGTCATTACCAAGACTGTATTTAGCGAGACCAGTTCTCAAGACAGAGACAAGTTCGTGTCAAAAGAACAGAAAATGTTGCAAGACTGGACTCCTACAGCCCTATGTCACACTCAGTAGATTTCAATCCTATGTTTTTGAATGACGTGTTAGATATCAATATCACTATTCCATCATCAAAAAACCAACTAAGGGAATATCTTTCTTCTTGTTCAAAAATTTAAGTTGTTCTGGCAAATTGTAGAGGCCTAACACTAAATCATACATAGGTTTTTTTTTTGTATTTTTTTCATACATAGGTTTTTTAGGTGGTGCTAAAACAACAAATGTGGCAAAGTTTTATGGTTCAATGGACACCAATTAGGTTCATTTCACCAATTCATTTATGTTCAGGACCTGCCTTATTCTATTCGTTGCTGTGATTTAAATATCTTTTTCATTAATATTTTGGGAAACCAGCTAAGTCCAGTAGAAAATATTACAGGATGGAGGGATTAGTCAAAAGATTATGAAAAAAGAGACATGTTGGAAGACAGCCAGGGACTCAGCTGTTAAGGCTATCAATGGAAGTTCAGTTCCCAATTTGGACACCAAAAAAAAGTCTTGATTCTTGTCTTCCTTGTGAAGTGTGGCAGGTCAAGTCAAATGTCATTTGTAGCTCAAAAGGTTCAAGTGCTTTGAACTAAACATTGCAGCTTGAATGTGGAAGTGGCTGGTCCATTTTTGACTTTTGAGTTTTTTAGGATGTCACAGAAGGGAACTCAGTAGTAGAGTGACATGGGCTGCTGCATTCTGGATCAGTTGCAAGGACGTGATGGCATGTGCAGAAAGACCATCCAGGATTGAGCTGTAGTAATCAAGTCTCTATATGATGACGGACGAAACAAGCACCTGAGGGAAATGGGTGCTTGACCAAGAAAGGTCTAAAATATGAACGACCATAGAAACCACCCAACACTGCACAAGGTTTTATTCATTTTCTAATAAAGTGATCAAGAAGTCTTGAAGAACATGGCCAAACCAAGGAGTGTAGTAATTTCTAGTAATGTAGTCTTCAACTTTAGATGATGAGCTGTGACTTATGATGAGGTGCCTGCCGAACAAGCCAAGATATAATTAACAACCTGTTGGTGGGAAGGAAGGGATCAGTTAAATGTCATCAGCATAACTCTGGTAGAAGACGTGTGGGCATATTGCATCACATAGAGAATAAGTACAGGGGGTAGAGAGAAGAGGACTGAGCACTGAGCCTTTACAGGCGCCAGTGGAGAGTCTTTAGGAAGCAGTCGTGGATTCTCTTCGTGTCACCTGATATGAGCGCCCCTTCAGGTAACACGCAAATCAGTGCCATGCTGAGCCAGTCATTCCAAGGATGGTGAGGAAGGACATGAGGATACTGTGGGAGTATAACTGGGTCAAAAGCTGCCAAGGAGTCAGGAAAATTCAAGATTGATGACAGCCAATCCAGTGGTTTGGAGCCACACTAGTTGGGATTTTAGAGCGTGTTCTTACTGAGTATGAAAGAAAATAGTTTATATGCATTTGAGAATTTCTGAAAGAAAACCGGTTGGACTTCAGAGGGCATCAACATGGGTGTAATTCTGAATGGGTGTCAACATGACAATACTAAAAGCAGTCTATGTAACCTTTAAGATTTTGAAGGTTGTGGCCTTTAAGATTTGGAAATGTACCAGTGATACTAGATGGCGCATGTGCAGTGGGCGGAGCATCTGAGACTGAGACAGATTGGCCATTTGTGATGTTTGTGATAAAGTGAAGCTTATCAGAGTCTAGAGCATTATGAATGTGATGTGGTTCAGTTGACAAGTAGGCGTGTAACAATCCAATTCACGATTCGATATTGGGTTCACAATTCATGATATTTTTTTTTTAAAAAAGAGAAAATTAAAAGACAAACAAAAAAACCCATTTATTTTCCTATTCATTGTCTTAATAACCAACAGTTATTTGCAAACATTTATAAAGGTTGGAGTAAAATATGTATAATATCATATTAATCTTAAATAAAATATTACTTTTTCTTAAAAATTAAAAAGCTAACACATAAAACAAATACCTCCATTTGCTTCTCTTTTCTTTAGCTGTCGGCAATCTGTAAAAATATAGTTCCAATTTCTTGCTGAATCTGTTCAGCTCTCCCATTTTAGATCTGTTTTCTGTATGTGTTATCACGATCCTCCTAAGGTGATGTCATATGTGTTATTTAGACAGCAGAGGAATAACATACAATCACGGGAATACAATTACAGCTAGGAAAAATGGAATGAACCATGGTTCATTTTTATTTCTATCAATTTGAATTGTAAATGTAAACATAAATTGTATCGCAATTTAATGATGCATGATATATCGCTTCATGCCTATGGACAAGTGGTGGGAATACTGGATGTGAATAGGAGTAGTGCTAACCTAGCTAGCTATTATAGCTGATGTTAGTGTTAAACAAAGTCCCCAGTCCCTTTTTTCCATAATTTGGTAATTTGCCAATTCCGACCTATTATCCAGCTCTCTTCAGATCTTTCAAGCTGCTGCTCAAGCTGTATCACAGGACAGTGTGACATACTGAAGAAAAAAATGCTATTCTCCCTCTTCCTCTACATGAAATCTCAGAAGCCTGCTAGTTTCTGTATGTGTGATAGGGGAAGAGGGTATGCCACCCCTCCTTCCCACCAGAGAACAAAGACAGTTTTGCTTTCTTGCCTACAGATAGCTGCTGCATCATCAGGATTTGAACTTAAACTTGCATGGGGTCCTGAGCAAAGTTTTATTAATAAGTTTTGAGAATACGTAAATACAAACCTAGATTCTTTTTTTTGAAAACCAGCTGTTAACTAGCCAACTAGCTACTAAACATTGCAAAATGCATGGAGATATTTGGAAATATATTAATGCATATTAACAGAGACTGCGCAGTAAATTTGCCAGAGTAACATTTACTCAAGTTCCCAGAACATTTGAATAGTTTCTTGGAAACAGTTTAGATTTATACTTAATTTCTGGGTTTAAAGTAGGGCTTAGAACTTGACAAACGTCATAGGAGGTAGAGGCTTTGAAGGAGACCTAATGGGATATTAAGGTCTCCAAGGAAGGTTAGTGGAGTCTCATTGACTGGAAAGAGACTCAGGAGGATATCCTGCTCATCTATAAAGGTCCCCAGGAGAAGAGGTGGGGATAAGGTACAATAAAGTGGGATAAGGGACAAGTTTAATGGGGAAGGTTATGGCCACCATGCTGCTGATATCAGCATGTACTGATACTCATTCTAACACCAAAAGATGTACTGAGCAGTTTATCCAGCTTTTTATTGATACTAACACTGTAGGGCTGTATGATAATGGCTTAGACCAATAATCATTATTATTTATGCAAAACAGCTACAAAGCACATTTTCATAGCTAGATACACCACATGAGTGGAGGCTTGTGATTTAAAGTGATTTTACCAGAGCAAAGTAAACACATATTTAACATGTAATATTTGCTTAGCTAACAAATATTACAGGTGCTTAATTAATTGAAAAAGGTATACATTTTAATCATCATTAAAGTATGATGTCAAATATAAAGAACTGGGACACTTGTACGTGTATAAAGAGTTTTTGTAAACAGGAAGTGAATATTAGGGCAAACAGGAAATATGTGTCACTGCAGGCAGGTAGTGTGTGTCACTACAGGCAGGAAATGTGTGTTACAGCAGATAGGAAATATGTCACTACAGACAGGAAGTGTGTGTTACAGGAGAGAGGAAGTGAGTCGCTACAGACAGGAAGGGTGTTTTATAGCAAATAGGAAGTGTTTTAGTAGATAGGAAATGTGAGCTACTATAGACGCAAAGTGTCTGTGTGTGTGTGTGTATATGTGTGTGTGTGTAAGTAACTACATATAGGAAATGCAGATGGGAAGTGTATTACAGCAGATATGAAGTGGGTGTTTTGTGTTCCTTGTTTGAATTATACAAATATTCAGGTCAAACATTTTAAGGAAATTAAATGATAAAGTCTGTTCCTGTAGGCTGTTCCACATACTTTCTGCTGGAGTGCACTCCAACGAGCACACATGCACGCACATGCACGCACACATGTGCGCACACGCACACACATACACACACACACACATACACACAGACATTAGCATCAATAGTGATCAGATCAAAATCGAGAACGATGGAAAGGAAAATTGAAAGAGACAGAGAGAGAGTGAGAGATGAAAGAGCAAAAGGAATGAGACCTGAACACACTCACACACACACACGCACACACACACGCACCCAGACAGAGTGTCTCCAGCTCCGGCAAGGCTCCAGCTACAACAGTGAGGGAAAACACACCTGTGTGTGTATGTGTGTGTGCATGTGTGTGATGGGTAATGAGTCCCGTTTCCGTGGACAGCTGTATCCTAGCAACCAAGCGGGCTTCTTCATGCTCTTTAGTTTCACCTTACCAACGCCACAGAAACCAGAGAGCATCATTTCCACAGTTACAAGAGAAAGCATGCATCATGAACACTTTCAAAGTGTAAATTAGTGAATTAGTGTGTGACCTCGCAGTGGGCGGAGCTATACATCGTAGGAGCAGGTGCAGTCTTTAGTGTTGATCTCTCTCTCTGTTTCTCTTTCTCTGTCTCCATGTAATCTGTGATAAATGGAGGGTTGATAAACCAGATGTGCAGTTACGGGAAGATCATAAACTCTCAGACCACACACACACACACACACACACACGCACACACACACACACACACACACACACACACACACACAAACCCTACTTCTCGGACCAACCCATCTCCCTGCTGACATTAATAAGGAAGCCTCCTTAAGGCTGGTAATAAAGTGAACTGTGTGAGTGTGTGAGATGTGTGTTTATTGAGTGTGATGACACAAGGCATGGGAGTGTGTATGTGTTTACCACCACACCCACCTACACCTACACACACACACACACACACTTCCCTTTTCCCCTCTTTCCCTATCACTGTATCATCAGTAATATACAGGATATGAGTGTCACAAAGAGACCACCCTGTTTGTGTGTGTGTGTGAAGCATTAGCTTAAGGGGTGATGTAAACAGATTCCTTGATTACAGGTTTATACAAGGTTCTGATAGATCTCACTGCCTCTGGGATATATGTGTGTATGAGAGACAATAAATGCAGGAATGCTTTAATAGAGTATTAGCTGTGCCTTTAAGGTATTTGCCTATGATGTGTATAGGCATGTATGTGACACCATTCTCTCAGTCAGGGTGATGGGTAACAATATTTTACACTATTTCATATTCCAGTCTAATGTGATCTTCCAATGTCTGTTTGGAAAACTGTCATTCATTCATTTTTAGTAACCGCTTTATCGTGGTCAGGGTAGATCCAGAGCCTATCATGGGAACACTAAGACGAGGCTGGAATACACCCCGGATGGGACAGCAGTGCATTTCAGGGCACCATACACACAATGATTCTCATGTACACGGGGGGAACACACAGACAGTAATCCGGGTTCAGGTTTGAATGGGGATCCTGGAGTTGTGAGGCAGCAATGCAACCTGCTGTGCCCCCATGCTGCCCAATTGCAACTGCAACATACATAATTAAAATGACTGGTTAAGAGTAATGTGGACATCAGTATCTAATGGTTGAAATGGTTATAATGGTTTTTAATTGTCCACTCATTCTTAATTTATTTATAGATCCTGTATAAACAAGATAAAAGTTTGTAATTAACTGAATTGTTGTATCTTAATGAAATATTTGTCTGTTCATTCTATCAAACTTCCATTGCTATACAGCAGTCCATAGTTCTCACAGTAGGGTCTTTGATTTTTTTACAGTCCACTATGTAGGATTCAGCCCCCTGAATGCCCCGCCCTTATCCCTCCCTTTCCAAACATGTATTAGAACGCACGGTGGCCATCAGGAGCCCATAGCATATTTCCAAGTACTCACATTCACACTTCCTTGCTTTTTTTGTGCTAAATAATAAGTATGATTCTTCATTTTCAAAATTTGGGTGCTCAAACTTTAGCCAGCACCAGTAAACACTGATTCCTCTTCTTTCTTCTTCCTTGTCTTCCTTTCTTCTTCTTTGTTGTTGTTCTGGTGCTCCCTTCTGGATTGACTCTGCTGCTTGTAAAAACACAAAACATGAAAGGTGCTCTCTAGAGGTTTGTCCGTTCTGGGCTACTGTAGAGGCGCAACATGGCGGCTCTGTAGTGGTGGACCCGCTCCCTATATAGATATAAAGGGCTCATTCTAAGCTTACAAAACACAATGATTCATAGTTGCAAGTATTTATACACTAATGGAAACATACTTAGAAATTCGATAATTATATTATGGGGTATATACTCTCTTTATGCTAATAGATGGCCTCAAAATTCTTCATAGTGGACCTTTAAATTTTGGTTACAGTGGTAGATATCAATCCAAAGTTAATATATTTATTATTAAGTTGTTACCTCAGGATGGCAAGAGTAGGAAGTTGCAGACCAGAAGGTACCAAGACTAAAACTCATAACTCTACAACAAGGGACATTCTCTACTCCAAGTCTTGTATGTGTCGTTAAATTAACATGGCTGCTCACATCATGAACAGTAAACAAAGTAACACATCTTTACTTTTAAATAGGTTTTAAATGTGTTCACTCAACATACAGACATGTCCGCTTGTTAACCGTGTAACACTAGCTATACAGTTCACTGTTCTAAGCAGGAATTAGTTGGCTAGATTGTTGCTAACATGGAGGCATTCATGTTTTTTTCCCTATAGCAAACGTAGAAAATGTAGGCCTCAGGATTACAGGGATAGTGCTTTCTAGAGCTCAGGACATGTGTGTGTGGTAGTCCTTAAATGTGTCCCTGGTTACAACAAGTTTGGGAATTAGGCCACTGAATCATGCTAAGCCACAATCTTGTACAACTTGATCACTATCAGAGACCACCAGACTCATGTACTACACTATGAACCCTTTTAGAAAACATAAAACATTCCATTAAAGAACTATTTTTAGCAGGGATATGTTGAAAATGCTCAAATATTCATATAAAATAATCTGGTAAATGTTTAAGTTCTTTACTGAAGTTGAATTACACATATACAAACTCTTACATTTGTTTAGAGTAGTTTTCAGACTATCCTCAGGTCAGCCATATTTGGCAAAAATAGATTCATTATGCTAGCCTGTTTTCATAATGCATGCTAACATGTGCTTTAGCCTGTTTTCTCTAATGCTAGTGTGTGTTTTAGCCAGTTTACTATAATCCTATTTGTGGCTAACCTGCATTCTTTAATGCTAATGTTTGTATTAGCCTGTTTTCACTAATGCTAGTGTGTGTTTTAGCCTGTTTTCTCTAATGCATGTGTGTTTTCGCCTGTTATCTCAAATGTTATAATGTTTGTTTAGCTTGTTTTTTCCAAAACAAGTTTAGGTTTAAGCCTCTTTTCTCTAACGCTAGTTTGTGTTTCAGACTGTTTTGTGATGCTAATTTGTGGATTAGCCTGTGATATTTGTTTTTTAGCCATTCATGCAGTGAAAGTGTGTGATTCATTTGTTGGTTATTTCAATATTTCTGTCAGTGTCTCTCAAGTACACAGATGACAGATTTGCAGTAATGAGTTCTGGAAGTGTGTGTGTGTGTGTGTGTGTGTGTGTGTTTTGAGAGATGTTTAAGTAAAGACTTCTGTGTGTAAATGTGTATTATCTTTTGATTATCACTTATCTTTTGAAATGTTGTGTGTGTAAACAGAGGCCATGTAGGCAGGTCCTGGTGGGCGTGGTAATGTAAATATGAGCTTTTGATGGACAGAGGGGCCGTTTATTTTAGTGGCTGTTGGACTGAAACGGAAAATGAGCAACGCACCAGCTATGAAGAACGCCGTGGGTGTGTGTGCGTGTGCGCGTGTGTGTATGTGTGTGTCTTTCTGGAAATGTCCGGCTGGGACTTTCAACACACATACATAGAATCATACACAGAATGTGGACCCACACAAAGAATAATTGAATAAAAGAAAGCGCCAAAGACCCTTAGGCTTCGATTAGCTTAGTGAGGTTATAGATGCTTGTGGTGTGTGTATGTGTGTGTGTGTGTGTGTGTGTGTGTGTGTGTGAGAGAGAGAGAGAGAGAGAGAGAGAGAGCG
>JAQQZX010000013.1:9996254-9998480 GCA_030068355.1 Notoglanidium maculatum | reverse complement strand
TCTCTCTCACACACACACACACACACACACACACACACACACACACACACACACACACACACACACACACACACAGTGACTGATGTATGTGGAATTTGATTGGCAGATAAAATTGAATTTATTGAAATTTGAGAAGGACCTCTTCATTAAAGTCAGCTCCTGTGGAGCACACACACACACTCACACACACAGACACAAACACACACACACGCACATACAGTGGGGTTGAAGGTCACACATCCTGAATGAAGCTCTGATTTCATGCTGAACTGAAGGAGTGCTGTGTAGAGCTACTTACCGCTCATCACTTCAGTAATGCTGTGTGTGTGTGTGTGAGGCAAGGAGAACCTCAGTGCTAATGCTAACAGCAGTGTTAGCGATTTTAACGACATGAAATCATTGTGAAACTGTTGTGCTAAAATATGAAGACTCTAAAGACAGTCTGAGAGCAGCATAAGGACCATGGTCTTTATCAAAAAAACTTGTGTATCAAAAACAAAAGGTGTGAGCATCATATATGTCTTCTTTTTGATACTTTTGGTGCTTGTGTGTTGCAGAGATTTGAGTGAGAATCAGATTCAAGGCATTCCAAGAAAAGCGTTCCGAGGAGCTACGGAGATTAAAAACCTGTGAGTGTGTGTATGTATGCACTATTAAAATATGTGTTTTATATTCAGTAATAATAAGGAGAGGTTATATAGCATCAGAATTACACAGCAGTAAAGTATCAGGGTTTATTACGACCATTATTATACAATAATAAAGAGCTTATTATGGTCATCGTTGTTATAGTAATAAAGTATGACAATTTAGTAAGTGTACAGGTACAAAGTACTAACTACATGGCATTACTATAAAGCTGGCAAGGTCATAATTATACAGTAATAAGTATAAAGGATGTTGGTTAATTATAAACATCATGGTAACGAAGTTGTAATAACATTGTAATAAGGGAGTGTAACTGTATAGTACAAAGGATATAAAGATTAATAATAATTACATCATAATATAGTATGACAGTTATGTTGGCCATAATAATACTCTGCTGGCTTAATCAGGTAGTAACTATACCACTATAAAGTTTAAAAGGACCACAATTATACAGCTATAGATTATGCTGGGTTAATTTGGTTATAATTATACAGCTATAGAGTATGCTGGGTTAACTGAGTTATAATTAAACCACTATAGTGTATGTCGGGTTAATTGAGATATTATTATACAGCTGTAGAGTATACTGGGTTAACTGGGTTATAATTATACAGCTGTAGAGTATGCTGGTTTAAAAGGGTTGTAATTGTACAGCTGTAAATGGTTATAACTGTACAGCTACGGTTTATGCCGGTGTAATCGGGTGATAATTGTACAGCTGCAGTGTACGCCAGTGTAATCGGATGATAATTGTACAGCTATGGGGTACACCGGTGTAAACGGATTATAACTGTACAGCTACGGGGTACGCCAGTGTAATCGGGTTATAACTGTACAGCTACGGGGTACGCCGGTGTAATCGGGTGATAATTGTACAGCTATGGGGTATGCCGGTGTAATCGGGTTATAACTGTACAGCTACAGGTTACGCCGGTGTAATCAGGGTTATCAATGTACAGCTATGGGTTACGCTGGTGTAATCAGGTTATAACTGTACAGCTACGGGTTACGCTGGTGTAATCGGGTTATAACTGTACAGCTATGGGGTACGCCGGTGTAATCGGGTGATAATTGTACAGCTAAGGGGTACGCCGGTGTAATCGGGTTATAATTATACAATATGGAGTACGCTGGTTTAATAGTGCTGTAATTACATGATACTAATAGTGTTTAAGATTGTATTATTGTGCTTCATCTCTCTCTGTCTCTCTCTCGCTTTCTCACTCTCTTTCGTGTCTCTCAGGCAGTTGGATTATAATCAAATCTCATGTATTGAAGATGGAGCATTTAGAGCTCTGCGGGACCTGGAAGTGCTGTGAGTATCTGTGTGTGTGTGTGTGTGTGTGCATGTGTGTGTGTGTGTGCATCTATATGTTCTGCTGTACTGAAGCAGATTTCCAGTGGATTATGCGTGTAAATCCTGTTAAAGCAGACAAGGAGTGTGATGATAGTGAGGGGATTATGTCACTTTCTGTTATGGCAGACAGTATTACACACACACACACACCACGGACAGTGAACTATAACAGCTGTTTTTTTCCTGGACAATCATATCCGTCCTGTAATCCCCACTGA
>JAQQZX010000013.1:9986254-9988754 GCA_030068355.1 Notoglanidium maculatum | reverse complement strand
TTAACCCTGATTTGGGACCTGTCCATGGACTGTTAAATGTGTAGTATACTAGTATGTAGTTTAGGATGGATGGAAATTTGAGAATGGAAACTAAAAAAGCTGACCTTCTGTGTGTGTGCGTATGTGTGTGTGTGTGTGTGTGTGTGTGTGTGTGTGTAGGCACAGAGGATTACCGCACCAAGCTGAGTGGGAGTTGCTTTGCCGATCTCGTGTGTCCTGAGAAATGTCGCTGCGAGGGAACAACCGTCGACTGTTCAGGACAAAAACTCACCAAGATCCCTGACAGCATCCCACAATACACTGCAGAGCTGTGAGTGTCTCTCTCTCTCTCTCTCTCTCTCTCTCTCTCACACACACACACTCGCACACACACACTTTAAATACCTGAACTATCTTTCTCTTACAGACGTCTGAACAATAACGAGTTCACTGTGTTGGAGGCGACTGGCGTGTTCAAGAAACTTCCACAACTGCGCAAGATGTGAGTCTGTCTCTCTTTACATCTTTCTCTCATCTTTCTCTTTCTCTGCCTGTCTGTCTTTCTATCTGTCTCTTTCTACATTTCAGGCTTTTTGTCTGTGTGTCTTTGGATGTCCGTCTCTCTCTTTGCTTGTCGCTCTCTGTTGGCCTTTCGCACTGCCTCTCAGTCACTTCTTCTTTCTCACTCTGTCTCTCTGTCTCACTCTTTTTCAGTCTGTCTCTCTTTCACTCTGTTTGTCCTTATTGCCGTAACCCTGTCTCACTCTGTCTCTTTGCCTTTCTCAGTTTCTCTATTTTACTCCCCATCTGACTCTGCATGTCTCTGTCACACTTTGTCTTTCCATCTCTGTCTCACTGTCTCTCTCACTCTCTCTCTCTCTCTCGCTCTCGCTCTCTCGCTCTCTCTCTCTCACACTCTCTCTCTCTGGCTCAGTTTGTCTGTCTCTGTCACACTCTCTGTCTCTCCTTCTCTGTCTCACTGTCTCTCTCTCTCTCTCTCTCTGTGTCTCTCTCTCTTGCTCCTTCTCACTCTCTCTCTTTCTCTCTCACTCTCTCTCTTGCTCTCTCTCTCTCTGGCTCAGTTTGTCTGTCTCTCTCTCACTCACTCTGTCTCTTAACACATCGCTCTTCTCTCTCTGTCTCACTTTGTCTCTGTCTCACTCTGCTTGTTTGTCTCTTAATGTGCCTCTTTACTCTCTTACTCTGTCTCACTCTCTCCCTGTACAGTAACTTCAGTAATAATAAGATCAGTGATATAGAGGAGGGCACTTTCGAGGGAGCGAATGGAGTGAACGAGCTCATACTGACCAGCAACCGTCTGGAGAGCGTTCACTATGGCATGCTGAAGGGTCTGACTGGTCTGCGCACACTGTGAGTCATACACACACACACACACACACAAACACACACATATATATATGCGCAGCGCTGGGTCACTGGAGTCATTAGTAAATGTCAGAATAATAAATCATCAGTGATAAGGTCACTGTGTGAATCTGATTTGTGTGTGTGTGTGTGTGTGTGTGTAGGATGCTGCGCAGTAACAAGATCAGCTGTGTGAGTAACAGCAGCTTCACCGGCCTGAGTTCAGTGCGGTTGCTCTCTCTCTACGATAACCTAATCACCTCTATCACCCGGGGAGCCTTTGATACACTTCACTCCCTGTCCACACTGTAAGTGTAAACACACACACACACATATGCACATGCACATGCACACACAGGGCAATGGCATCTGTTTCTCTCAAAAAATTGCTCTGTACCAGTCAGAATTTTTCATTTGTTTTTTTGACTCTGCCCCTCAGGAACCTGCTGGCCAATCCGTTTAACTGTAACTGTCACATGGCCTGGTTGGGGGAGTGGCTACGGAAGAAACGCATTGTTACGGGAAACCCTCGCTGCTTAAAGCCCTACTTTCTGAAAGAGATACCGATTCAGGACGTGGCAGTGCAGGACTTTGCCTGTGACGACGGTACGAGCTATAACTGCTCTGTGTCCCATTACATTTGTGTGTGTGTGCATGTGCATGTGTATGTGAGAGAGAGATCTTGTTTCAGCAAAAGTGCTAAAATGATAAGATCTGTCATGCTAACTTAAGTGTAATGCTTTTAGCTTTCTCTTAAACAAATAATCACACACACACACACACACACACACAAATGTAATGGGTCAGAGAGGTACCAACACTTTATGCAATGCAACAGCTGAGCTACAGGCATTAACTGTGTAGTGGTTGTAGATGATAAGCATAAATACAAAGTACTGATAACTCTGCGGTGTGTGTGTGTGTGTGTGTGTGTGTGTAGGTGATGATGAGAATAGCTGCTCCCCGTCAGCTCGGTGTCCATCAGAGTGCTCGTGTTTGGACACGGTGGTGCGCTGCAGCAATAAAGGACTAAATACACTGCCGAAGGGCATCCCTAAAGACGTCACTGAGCTGTGAGCACTGACGCACACACACACACACACACACACACACACACACACACACACACACACACACACACACACACACACACACA
>JAQQZX010000013.1:9970140-9983500 GCA_030068355.1 Notoglanidium maculatum | reverse complement strand
GTGTGTGTGTGTGTGTGTGTGTGTGTGTGTGTGTGTGTGTGTGTGTGTGTGTGTGTGTGTGTGTGTGTTGGTGAGTGTTGGTGTATTTGTTTCTGTCAGTGAATATTTATGTTTATAGCACTTACTTTGCTAGGGTATTAGCGAACACTGACTTTGCTAGGAGATTTGCTAAATGTGTCTATTCAGAATCTTAAGCTACAAAAAAAGAGCTGTTTGCTAGATCATTGTTGCTAACATAGCGTTAACTTTGCTAAGGAATTAGCTCGCACTATCCTTGCTAGGGGATTAGCTAACACTAACTTCGGTAGGGGATTTGCTCTATGTGTGTGTGTGTGTCTGTGTGTGTGTCTGTGTGTGTTTGTTCTACTACATGTTTCTATTAGAATCTTAAGCTACAACTTTGCTAAGGAATTAGCTAACACTAACTTTGCTAGGGAATTAGCTAACACTAACTTTGCTAGGGGATTTGCTGTGTATGTGTATGTGCTGCTAAACTCCTTTTATCTCTATTCAGAATCTTAAGCTACAACAAACTGAGGTGTATTCCAGCTAAAGCCTTTGAGGGTCTTCGATCTTTGCGATTACTGTAAGTGCCTTGTGTGTGCGTGTGTTAATAAGTAATATAATTGTGGTAAATCCATGTTAGAGTCTCTCAGTCTCACTTGTCTCTCTCTTTGCAGGTCTTTACATGGTAACGACATTGCTGTAATTCCTGAAGGAGCGTTTAAAGATCTCGCCTCTCTTTCTCATCTGTGTGTGATTACACACACACACACACACACACACACACACACACACACACAGAGTAGTTACTGAATAATAAGCTTTAAAATAGTCAAAGGGATAATAAACAAAGAATTTAAGTTGTTAGCTGATCATTTAAGGAGTTAGTGCTGTAATTGTTTATTTGTGTGTGCTTGTGTGTGTATGTGTGTGTGTGTCAGTGCTCTCGGAGCGAACCCTCTACACTGTGACTGTAACATGCAGTGGCTCTCTGACTGGGTGAAGAGTGGCTATAAAGAGCCAGGCATTGCTCGGTGCGCAGGACCCAAAGACATGATGGACAAACTGCTACTCACTACACCGTCCAAACTGTTCACCTGTACAGGTAACACGCACACACACACACATACACACACATACAACATCCAAACAGTTCACCTGTACAGGTAACACACACACACACACACATGCACACACACACAACATCCAAACAGTTCACCTGTACAGGGAATAGACATAGGCACACCTGCAAACATTCACATGCTCAATCTATCCTCTGTGCTTCATAAAGTATTCATAGCAATCAGCATATTCATAAGATGCAAATATGTCCCTCATTAATATTTGGAGTAACACAGCCTGATTGGTGCATTTGTAGTGGTCCCAGGGCCATGTGGTTTTCCTGTGCCAGGTAAGGCAGCCAGTAAGAGCCCCTTGTACCTCGCTCACTTTACCTACCCTGCCCTCATTTACCTGACGTGACCTTTGACCTTGCTTTATGATGTTCCAGTTGTTGCCCAGCCCTCATATTATATGTGTATATGTGTGTATCTATATTACGTGTGACCTTATGAGTGTCATAGTGTGTATAACTCTGTTCTCTCATTCTCTCTCTCTCTCACACACACACACACACAGGTCCAGTGGACATCAACATCCAGGCAAAATGTGATCCATGTCTTTCCAACCCGTGCAAAAATAATGGCACCTGCACCAACCATCCTATTGACTTCTACAGATGCACCTGTCCATATGGGTATAAGGTACACACATACAAACAAAACACACACAACATTAATTAAAATTGGAAGTGAAAATATGAGCTTGTGTGTGTGTATATGTGTGTGTAGGGTCAGGATTGTGAGGCGCCCATCCACGCGTGCATCAGTAACCCATGTAATAATGGTGGAACGTGCAACCTGAAAGATGGCACTGAGAACACACACTGGTAACACACACCTTCATCATTATCATCACCATAATCACTGTGTGTGCGTGTGTGATAGTGTGTGCCTGAGAGTGAGAGAAAGAGAAAGCTGTAATGACTCTGCTTAATGGAGAGAGATGATGAGAGAGATGAAGTTTTCTAAATTACTTACACACTCACATACACCTAATTATCCGATTAAGACTCCCATGTACACACACACACACTCACAATTAACTAATTTAGACTCATATAAGCACTTAATTACACAATTATGGCTCACACTCACACACTTAATGAACCAGTCAGGATTCTCAGTGATTTCTTCCAGATTCTCAGCTGTGTGTGTGTGTGTGTGTGTGTGTGTGTGTGTGTGTGTGTGTGTGTGTGTGTGTGTGTGTGCGCGCACTCATGCACTTAGGTGTCAGTGTCCTGAGGGCTTTGAGGGAGATGAATGTGAGATTAACATAGATGACTGCGAGGACAATGACTGCGAAAATAATTCCACATGTGTGGACGGAGTTAACACTTACACCTGTCTCTGCTCATCTGAGTACACAGGTAACTAACGCACACACACACCTCCATTATTTCTGCTCATCTGTGTATACATATGTCATATATAACATATATATGCACAAAAAAATAAATGCAAACACACCTACACCTGTCTCACCTGAGTACACAGGTAACACAAACACACACATTGTGACTCATTTATCAAGCTGGATATGAACAGATTTATTTGTAAATAGAGCATTTATGGAAGAAATTTGGTATTCTTGAAAATCACGTAATTTCAGAAAAAGGTTTCTATCCAACCTGTGCTCCTGTGAGTGTCTACATGTGCACATAAGAAATACTAACTAATGAAAAGCTCAGTTGATTGCCTTTAAATAGTGTATTTTTATTTACACACTTAAATTGAATTTAAAAATTGTGAAATGTGGACATTTCATTTTAATGACATTGACTAAAGAAGTATTAGATATGAAAAATTAATGAAAGCAAGCCAACCTAAATCCATAAATTAAGATAATTAATGCAGTCATTCAATTAAGAAGAAATTGTGCTGTATAAAAAGAGCATGCTCTGAGAGCCAGCTCTCTTATAAACACTGATAAGTGAATGATCTGGTTCGTCTCCAGAGAGTCACAGAAACACCTAACATTGAATAAAAAATAATTAACATAGTTTCTCTGTGCGATGTGCTTGGTCTCCATGATTATTTCGCTGTTTTCATGTCAAACCATTTTTTTTTCACGTCACTTAATTCACATCCGAGTCACCTTTTCCATACATTGGAGCGTTTCAGTTACTGTTATGCTGTTAAATAGGAATTTTTTTATTGGCATAGACATGAGTCAAAATAAGTTTCACTTAAACCTCTGAGAAAGTCTCTTTTTTTCCACGTGTACGTGTGAGCGTTGCCTTATATGGAGTTTTCTGGGCATCACTAAATGCAAATTAGTTGTGCTGCATGCATCAGCTCGCTAATTTACCAATAATGTGATTGGAATTCATCAACAATAACGCACGTGGGTACAAAGGAATAAAATCTATGTTTCCAAAACTTCTGTAAATATTGTGGAAATCTTTGATAAATTAGATATATTATGCTTAATTGATTATGCTTGTTTGTTTTATCTGGCTAATGTTAACACATTAACATGCTAACTCTCTGCTTTTGCTGACTGGCCCAACACTCCCTCTCTCTTTCTTTCTCTCTCCCTCTCTCTCTCTCTATCTTTCTCTATCTTTCTCTCTCTTCATCCCTGTCTGTGTCCCTGCCTGTCTGTCTCTCTCCATTTCCGTGTCTGTCATTGTCTCTGTTTCTCTTTTTGCTAGCTGCTAATAACAATGAAGTGGAAAAAGGTCAGTCGCTTTATTCATCTCTTCATCCTTTCTGTCTTCTGTTCTTTAGCATCTCATTACTTGCTCTGCTTGCTTGTTAACCAAACACTACACACACATATAGACATACACACACATTTTATCAAAACTTTTTAACATCTCTGCCCAGAGACTGACATTAATGAATTTTTGTCCTGTGTGTGCGCGCGCGTGTGTGTGTGTGTGTGTGTGTGTGTGTGTGTGTGTGTGTGTGTGTGTAGGGGAGCTGTGTGAAGATAAGCTGGATTTGTGTTCTCCAGAGCTGAATCAGTGTCAGCATGACTCCAAATGTGTCCTGACTGCTCATGGTTTCAAGTGGGTTTAACATACACACACACACACACACACACACACACAGAGTAGTTTGACTGCTACAAAATACATGACACTGTACAGGGTGCATGTCCAATCAAGTAGGTGCGTCCAAGTAAGCAGTGTATCTAATCAAGTGGGTGTGTCCAATCAAGTGGGTGTGCCCAATTAAGTAGGTGTGTCCAATCAAGTGGGTGTGTTCAATTAAGCATTGTGTCTAATCAAATGGGTGTGTCTAATCAAATGTATGTGTCCAAATAAGAGGGTGTTTCTGTGGATAGTATCTAATTAGCTGTGAACCAATATGCTTCCCTTTGCTAATATTCCTTCACAGCAAAGTAACTAGTATTGATGTTAGGCAGTCAAATCCACCAATCAACACATACCTGAATGACTAAGACACGCCCACTTTGGTTTTGCATTGTCTTTTCTCAAATGGCTTGCTCTGATTGACCAGGTGTGAGTGCACTCCAGGTTACTCGGGAGAGCAGTGTGAGCTGGATGTTGATGATTGCGCGGATAACAAGTGCAAAAACGGAGCGCAGTGTTTTGATGCTGTCAACGGCTACACGTGTGTGTGTCCTGACGGCTACAGGTAACACACACACATACATAGAATTAGAGGGACATACATGATCATCAGTTATAGGCTCAATACACACAATATTGTTACTTAAAAAAGTGTGTACTTGTATGTGTGTGTGTGTGTGTGTGTGTGGGTGTGTGTGGGTGTTTGTGTGTAGTGGGTTGTTCTGCGAGTTCTCACCGCCAATGGTGCTGCCCCGGACGAGTCCATGTGACGATCACGAGTGTGAGAACAGCGCGGAGTGTGTGGTCAAGGGTGCAGAACCAGTGTGTGTGTGTGTCCATGGTTACGAGGGGGCACAATGTGAGCGACTCATCAGCGTGAACTTCGTCAGCCGAGACGCATTTGTCCAGATTCCGTCTGACACACAACACACTAACATCACACTCCAGGTACACACACAAAACACAAACACGCACATATATACACACACACACACACAATGGTATTGTACAGTACAGTACTGATTGTATGGTTGCTAATAGCTGACGCATATCTGTGTGTGTGTGTGTGTGTGTGTGTGTGTGTGTGTGTGTGTGTGTGTGTGTGTGTGAGTGAGTAGGTTGCGACAGACGAGGAGAGTGGAGTGTTACTGTATAAGGGCAATGGTGAACAAATGGCTGTTGAGCTCTACAGAGGAAGAGTGAGGGTCAGCTATGACACAGGAACCATCTACAGGTACACACACACATATGCACACGCACACACACATACACACAAACACACAAAGATAACTAGTCATCAGGAATTGGGATATTTAAATGTGTGTATGAGTCTGTAAATATTAGACACACAGACAGTTATTGATGGTGTGTGTGTGCAGTGCGGAGACGGTGAGTGATGGAGGTTTCCACGTGCTGCAGCTGACAGTGACGGACCTGTCTGTCTCTCTGTCCATTGATGGAGGTAAACCCAAATCCATCACTACTTCACGGAGAACAAGTGCAGGATCAGGAACATCACCACTCTACCTGGGAGGTGTGACACACACACACACACAGACACACACACGCACACACACACAAACTCATCTACCCACCCATTCAATCCATATACACACTCCTTTATCTCCTTTCTCTCTCTTTCTCTCAGGCGTCCCTGTGCACTCGTCTGTCTCTCTGTTCAGCAACGGCTCCAGTTTTCACGGCTGTGTCCGTCACGTCTACATTAACGAGCAGCTGCAGGATCTGATACGTTTTCAGCGGGAGGGTGTGATCCCCGGGTGCCGCTCGTGCCAACCGAGTGTGTGTGTGCATGGCCAGTGCCACGTTAATTCGGGTGATGCACGAGACGCATATGCTGACACCCACTCAGCTGCGTTCAACTGCGAGTGTGAACCAGGCTGGACCGGTCCACTGTGTGACCAACCGCTCAATGACCCCTGCCTCGGCAACAAGTGAGCTGTTCAAAAAAACACAATTTTATTTACATGACTTTCAGCTATAGTCTGACCTCTGACCTTAAATCTCTCTCTCTGTCTCTCTGTCTGTCTGTCTCTGTCTCTGTCAGGTGTGTGCGTGGCACGTGTGTGCCCATTAACTCATACTCGTACAGGTGTGTGTGCGCACCGGGCTTCATTGGAGTGCTGTGTGATGAGCGCAGCGTGAGTGTGTGCGAGTGTAAACACGGACACTGCCGCCTGTCCGGCCTCGGCACAGCGTACTGCGAGTGTAACGCTGGATACACGGGGCCGCTGTGCGACAAAGGTACACACAGATAAGCACACATGACTCTTTATCTGTAGGTGCCTGTGTATATTTGTGTGTTTAAACTGTTTTCATGTTGTGTGCTGCTTGCATTGAAAGCTCTAACCCTGCTCATCTTTAATATTGCTAGAAGGTATGTGCCGATATTCAATAAGACGATATATTGTGATATTTAAATGATATTTAAGTGCACACAGAATTACTACAATATCAGTAGTAAGTAGTGTTTATTGTTTATCACCAAGGTGACAAAAAAAATCATATCGCAATTCTTATTTGTATGATACAAGGCTAGCAAAACAGTAGTGTTGTATTTTTTTTAAATTAGTCTAATAATACTTTATCTAATGTCCACAAAAATTATTAACATTTTTTATATTTATTTAAAAAAAGGTGCATTTTTAAAAATCTTAAAAAATGTTACTGTATAAAAGACCTTTAATAAGAAACCAGTTGCAACCAGTTTGTAATTATTTTAAAAAGTTACTAAAAAGATATCAAGATATCTCTTTAAGGTGTGTTGTCTCATAATTTTCTTATGAAATATCAGTATTATATTGTGGTATTGCTCAGCCCTTTCCTTTAAACAGCGTGTATCTCCTTCAGACAAATGAACATGATAGGAAGGTTTAATATCGGCACATGCGTGCTTATTACTAATCTGAGCTTTTAATAACGACGCTTTCATTCTTTTTAACCCCTCTGCATATATTAAGCTGCCACTGACAGCGCTGCGGACCGCACTGAGGTGAGCGTGGGGTGTGTGTTTGTGCTTATGCATGGGTGTGCATTTTAATTTTCTCTCCCCGACCTCAGTGTGCACTGGACAGGTGTTGATAATCGTTAAATCAATATACCAAGCAAAACAGCGGTATTGTTAACAGTGCGTCATAAGTATTTCACTTTAGATTTATTTTACAATTTCACAGCAGTGGTACTTCTGTGCAGCTTGTCGAAAGCATTAAAATGTAGAAAAATAACCCCCTAGCAGACAAAATTCACACTTTGTTTGGTGCTAATTTATTCAGTTTATTAAAAAATTTTTAGCTAAAAATGTTGTTTGGTGTTTGGACACTTTTTTTTTTTCTTTTTTTTTAATATACTTCCAATGCATGTGTCCACATCAAATTTACATACATAATGTCTTTATATTTATAAATTCATAAACAATGATACCTGAAATTAATAGGGGAAAAGTATTCGGACACTATAATTTAAATATATATGTGTAAAGGTTACATAAAAGTAAATCAAGGTCAAGATAGAAATGATGCATAATGTTCAGGTGGTTGGGAAGATTTCATACAGCAACTAGCAATCACGATGAAGCAAAGTTCTCAGAGTCAAAGTGATTAAGAATCGAGGGTGAAAAGCCACAGAGCCATAGCGAAGATCTCAACCATCCCTGTTAGTAGGTCTAGGTGTCGATTCCAATTTTGCTTATCGATTCCCCGTTTTGATTCCAAAATTGCAAAAAGAGAGGTCAAATATTTAGATAACAAACTTTTGACCTTGTACAACTTTAATTAAAGCTTGCTAACTGCATTATTGCATCACAGAGTAGCCAGTTACATACAGAACTAATCTGTATGTCTTTGGACTATGGGAGGAAACCGGAGCACCCAGAGGAATATTTACAGCTATGGAGAAAAGGAGGAGCTCACTTTTAATGGTGACTGTGTATGTACATATATATATATATATATATATATATATACACTTTATTATATTAGATTTAAAACCCTTCTAAAATACCTTTAGAGCCACAGAGAGTTTTATTTTGAAATCCCGTTTTGGCTTTGGTGAGAGAGCGCCAGAGGGGATTTTATTTTGAAATCCCCTTGGAGCCACTGTGAGCTAGCCATGACGGAGTCTCCCATTTTTGCTACATGTTCTTCTTGGATAGCTTGCAGAAATATAGAGTTTGTTTGTTTGACAATATAATTATTAATAAAATATCACAGAACTGATAATCAGACTGTAATAAATTTTTTATGGGTATCCAGTGCTTGGTATTTCGCATTCGGTTGTAATTTGGAGGTGAGTCTCGATTCCCAACCCTACCTAACTGGTTTGATGATGTGAAGGTGGAAAGGTCATGGAGGCATAAATAATCATCTTAGGACAGGTGAACTATGCATCACACTCAAAGTCTAATGATGAGGAAGGTAAAAGAGTTGCTGACGACCTGTAAGCAGCAGCAACAACAGTTACACAGAGAACAAGCACCGTCATCATCTCCGTTCCTACACATGAGCTGAAAAAAGAGCACAGAGATGTGCGTCTAAAATTTGTACGTGAACATTTAAACAAATAAAAAAAAATGCATTCTGTGTGTACAATAAGTGGCTACACAGTATGCCATGGAAGTGTATTAAATAACAAAACAAGTGTCTGAATATTTATTTCCCTCAGCACATGTCCAGTGTAACGCTCCTAAAGCAGACTAATTTCCTCTTCCTCTTCTCTCTCTGCTTTTATTCCTCGCCTCAACATCTGTCTTAATAGGATATAAAATATTAAACTGCAAATCCTGCAAATCTCATTAAACATGTAACTAATATTCTCTTTCTCTGTGTGTGTGTGTGTGTGTGTGTGTGTGTGTGTGTGTGACTCTCTGGACAGAGATGGAGTGTCGGGGTCACAGGGTCCGAGGTTACTATCAGAGGCAGCAGGGCTACGCTGCGTGTCAGACCACGGAGAAAATCTCACGCTTAGAATGTGCGGGAAGCTGCGGGGGCGGGGACTCGTGTTGCTCCGCCCTCCGCACCAAAACCAGGAAGTACACGTTCCAGTGCACGGACGGCTCCTCGTTCATCCAGGAAGTGGAGAAAGTGGTCAAATGTGGCTGTACGAAGTGTCCATCCTAAAACCGAGAGAGAGAGAGAGAGAGAGAGAGAGAGACCCCACCCCTTCCCCCCGGCACACACTTATTTCCTGTCCTCCTTTTCCACCCTCCACTTCCCCTCCTCTCCTCTCGTCTGTTTCTCCATGTTTTTATATAAATGTTCACATTTTTTTCCATTTCGGACTGATGATCGCTTCCCTCAGAAGAGAAGATGGATTATTGTAAGATACAGAACAAAAAAAACCTATTTTTTATTATCAAGGACAAAAAAGTATAGATTTTAGATTATTTTGTTTGTTTTCATTTGCAGTCCTGAAAGAACTGTGATTTTATTATTTTTGTTTATCTTTTAAATTTTTTTTTTTTTTTATTGTTTAATTTTACTCAACAACACCTCAGTGAAGAGCGGAGAGCAGTCTGCTTCTCCGTACGGGTTTTTGGACTAACTCACTTTTTCAACATGGGGAGAAATAGTACCGTCAACACACACACACACACACACACATATTTTTGCCACGTGACAGGCATCAATGGAGCGAAAACGGTGGAGCTTAAGTTAAATCTGATCAGCCAATGCTAATATTAGTGCTTATAAATGACTTTTAGTTACACAATAGAAAATTAGCAAAACTATCCAGATATATAAACAGCACAGCACCTAGCTCATGTACACCAGCTACCCACAGTAACTAGCTAATGTTAAGCAGCTGGCAAAGTTTGCTAGAAAGCGAATTATCAACAGGTAACTCTATTGTGTAATTAAGACCAGGTTTTCTAGCAAGCTAGCTACAGTTAAGTTAGGGTGATGTCATGGAGTCGTGCTTGTGATTAGCTGATTATTTTTTGTTGACCCAGAGACGCCTGTCAGCCAGAAACATTACCACACGCACACACACACACACACACACACACACTGTGTAAACCCTCTGTATTTATTGTCTGAACCACTCCTTCACAGTACTTTCTTCCCTGGTTTTATCCACAGAGTTACAGCCAATATAAACCTATATTAATTTATATTTGTCCTGTTAACAGCGTAGCTTATGCACATGTACACACACACACACATATTAGCGTGCTGTAACTTAGAACAACTAACGGTGGTTGATTCGACCAACGAGACGTAAGTCATGTTTATATAAAAACCTTTAGTGGTGTTTCAAACCTTCAAAATGTGAAGTGTATATTTTTGTCCTTAAACTTTGTACGGTGTCAGCGATGGACTTTCCTATTAGCGAAGAACCGTGTAGCCCACCCCCCTTCTCGTGTATTCGACCTAAAACACGCAATATGTAGTGACCGAGTAACGCTAGCTCCACTAGGAGGCGCGCTACGTGCCTCTTAAGATGTTTCTCCTTATAAAACTCGATTTAACTAGAACGTGAAAGCTGTGAGTATTTTTTACCTAAATGATACTTTAACCCCGCCCACTTCCTCCCTCCTCTTAACACTTTGCTGCTAAACTGGTATCGTAGTTTTTGCGTCGTGATTAGACATGTGCAGATATTGTAGTTTTCATGTCATGATAATCGCCTTCCATTAGCACAGTTTGTGCATTTCCGTCTTCTTGGTAAGAACTGCATCAGTGTTACAGTGTTAACATTTGAATATTTAAAAGTTTTATACAATTAATTAAAAACGGTATAAACGATGAATAAACAAAGATTCTTGCATCGTATTTGGGATTCAGTTTCATATTACTGTATATTAATCACTCAGAAGTGTGAAGTGTCCGAATAATTCTAAAGCTACAGTAAAAAGAATCAAATTGGTCCTATTACAATTAAGCAGCTACAACAGTAAAATCCACAGATCTCCTCAGGAAGTCTCAGTCGTAATTCGGGAAAATTGGTGACCTTGTAACGTGACAATTCATAGCTTACGGGAAATTATAGCCTGCCTTTGTAAACAGTTAGCTCTTCTTGTAAATGAACTAGATGGCCCAATTAGCTAGCTAGCATTTTTAAACAGACTTTCCTCTTGCAACAAAGAGTGATCTAGCTAAAATAGCTAGCTGTCTAGCTATTATACATTATATGTAATTATACACATCACATTAATGCTAAAACTATGACAAAAATTTATTTGACCAACAAATTGGCTATTCTGCAGTTAAGCAATATATAATGTTTAAGTCATTAAAAAAGTTTGAGAGATTGAAAATACAATATGTGGCATTTTCCGCACATTGTACAAGTGTGCTTTGGAAATTCACAATCCTTTGCTGATTTCTCAGTTCAGCTGTTAACACAGCTAAACAGGATTAGCTTCTGTAGTGATGTTTGAACTGGCTCAGATAGCTAGTAGTTAACTAAGGCTACTTTCATACCGCCATGCTGAAATAACTCAAATCTGATTTTTTTGCCTTAATGTGACAGAGATCTGATCTCTTCAGGCCTGTGTGGACACGCATATCCGAACTTACAATTCAGATTTGTGGTTAGGGTCAGGCTAAGGGTTGTGGTTAAGATCGAGTTTATTCTCTACTTTAGGAAGCATTTATTTGCGTTTCGGTAGCATTTTTCATCAAGATAGCAAAAATTAACATAACACTGGCAGCGCAGCAAAACAACAATGGAGGAGAGCTACAGATGACCAACAGTTTGCTGTCATCCAGAGCAAAATGCAATGCATACATTAGCTACCAGCGTGTCCAGTTCATCAGTTTTAATACCATGAGTCGCCTCGTAAATGTTTTCTGTCGTTGGTGACACAGGTGACTCGTGCAAAAACATATCAGTGTGCGCATGCGTGATGTTTCAGAGGACAGGTGCGTTCACATTGCAGTTAGATACAGGTTACTTGTAATTATGAATGTTCAGATCTGAGCAAAAAAATCGGAATTGAGCAATGAGGCTTGAAATATGAACGTAGCCAAACAGTTTCCTCATATCAAAGAGGGAGTTGGCTAATAAAACCTGCAGGTTAGCCTATTAACTAACAGTTATCTCTTATAATGATGAGTAAACTAATAAAGCTTGCTAGATGTATAGCTCTAGCTAGCTAGTTACAAAGGCTACTTGGATTGGGAACAAATTCTTGTGATCTGTAAACAGAAATATGACTCATAATCAAAACAGTACAGAAAATGTCATTTGTGACACTGCCTTCTGAGTGAGAAAAACTGTAATAGTGCAAAAATAAATAAATAAATAAATAAATAATCAGAAACACAGATGACAAACGCTGCATACCAGGTACCAGATAATAATATTCTGCTTGATTATCAAGTTATTATTCTATTATAGATTATCGGCACATGTCTAATGATGATGATGATGATGACGGTGGTTATTCAGGTGGTAATGATGGTATGATAGTGTGATGGTAAATATAATGATGGTGTGTATTGTAGAGGACAGTGCTTGTACACTGATGAGCACATTATCTTACTGATCTTTAAATAAAAATGTTCCTTCCTTGTATTGTGTGGTTTCCCTTTTGGAGCAACACAAAAACACATACCCAAACAGAATATCTGATCCTGATCTAATCCTGATCTTATATACGGTGTATTTATTTAGTGGAGTCAGAATGACGCTGCCCCCGTGTGGCCAAAGATAGTAATTACAGCAGTTGAGTTCCTCATTGTAGTGTTAAGAGAACTTTAAAGATAATTTAAAAGAAAAAAAGAAAACCTTTTATCTTCCATATTATGACCAGTGTGAGCTGATTAACCACTACACTGCCTATAATAATAAAAATATTGAAAAATAATAATATAAACTAAGTACTTTTATGGTTTCAGTGAGTCGCCTTGCACAGTATTAAAGATACTTAATACCTGATCTAACACCAACCTAAACCCACATTCATTCAGACTGGGTCATAAATAAAGCTAAGGAAAAAAAAAGTTAAGTTGTTTTTAACAACAATTTAAGATAATTTAGAGACGTTTAGTTTCTTCAGCGTTGTGGATTTCAGCATGCAGGGTTGTGATGTAACAGCGCCATCTTGTGAACATCAACAGAACGTCCATTTTCGGTTTTTACCTCTTAAGAAGCGATTGAAGATTTAAATTAGTTATATATATTATAAATATAATATATAATATATATATATAATATATAAAAAATATATTATAG
>JAQQZX010000013.1:9950930-9961506 GCA_030068355.1 Notoglanidium maculatum | reverse complement strand
CTCCCTCGCTCTCACACACACACACACACACACACACACACACACACACACACACACACACACACACACACACACAAAGGGGGGGGTTAAAAATTATAGACAATTTCCTGAGGGGAAAATGGTTGAAATGTTACTCATGCTTGTGATGCATTTTGACCACACACACGCACACACGCACACACACACACACACTAGTATTTTATTTTTAAAGTATTTTAGGACTAGAAATGATTCATAGCAAAACAGGAAAAATTGTCAAACACTGACCATCACAGCAATGGAAAGTGAAACGTGAAAATGAATCAGCACACATCCAGGGGAACCACACCCCTCAATAGGTTTGGGGAGGGGGGGGGGGGTAAAACTCTCAATATGGGTCACTGATATAGAACTACTAGGAGATATGGGTGCACATTTTGTAATAAGGACAGTGAGACCACTTCCTGTTTATGAATGCCACATGACTGGCCTCATATTACACATACTACATGCAGTCAAAGAGCAGCCACTCAGGCAAAACACGACACACCATCTTCATCCTTGTCATTAAACTCATCTTTGTTCCTGAATGCAGATGATCATGTATGAGAACTATCGCGTACCAAGGCAGGATTATGGACTGGATGAAACATTGTACATCAACGTTATTCTGGCGGAGCAGTCCAGTAGTGCGGGACATTCACACAACGGTAAATAAATGCAGATGGGCTGAAAATTTAATCAGTACATCTCAGTCCAATGTTAGACAGGTGTGTGACGGACAGACATAGAGATATACAGATTTAAAGAACTCTAGACAGACGGACAGACCTATATACAGTTCAAAAGTACTAGAACAGCAAAGTCAGATCTCTGTTTTTATTATACGTTGAGGATATTTGGGTTTGAGATCAAAAGACAAATATGGCATGAGAGATCAGAATTTGAGCTTTCAATTCCTGATGTTTACATCTGCATGTGTTATACAACATAGAACAGGGAATCTTTGGTGGTAGACCAACCAATTTTAAGGTATGCAAAAATACTGGAGCAGTGAGTCTTAATGTAAATTAAAGTAAATAATATTTCATTTCTGGTTGTATATGCCTTGCAATAACTGTATCAAGCCATCGACCCCCTGACATCACAAAACTGTTGCATTCTTCTTTTGTGATGCATTTCCAGGCTTGTGCCACAGATTCTTTCAGTTGTTGTTTGCTTTTTGGGGTTTTTCCCTTCAGTCTCCGCTTCAGGAGGTGTAATGCCGCTCAGTTGGGTTACAGTCTGGTCTAAAACCTTGCACTTTTTCCCCCTGATGAACTCCTTTGTTGTGTTGCAGTGTGTTTTGGATCATTGTCTTACTGCAGGATGAAGTTCCTCCTAATTAGATGCATTTCTCTGTAAATTGGCAGACAGAACGCTTCTGTAGACTTCTGAATTCATTCTGCTGCTCCCATCATGAGTTACATCGTCGGTAAAGATTAAAGATTAAAGTGAACCCGTTCCAGAAGCAGCCATGCAAGCCCAATCCATGACAAAACCTACAACTTGGTTAACTGATGAGCTACAATATTTTGGATCATAAGCAGATCCTTTCTTTCTCCACACTTTGGCTTTTCCATCATTTTTAGTAGAGGTTAATCTTGGTTCCAGAACTTTTGTAGCTGATCTCTGTATTTCCTTGTGAAATGAGTGGTTTGCATCTTGTGCTACGGCCCCTATATTTCTGCTCTTAAAGTCTTCTTCAAATGGTGGACTGTAATATCTTCACCCCTGCCCTGTGGAGGTCGCTGATGATGTCACTGACTTTTGTTTTTAGGTTTGTCCTTCACAGTCTCACAATGTTTCTGTCATCAAATTCTGCTTTCCTCGGCCAACCTGTTCGATATCTGGTTGTTAGTACGACAGGGTTTTCTTTCATTTTCAGGACCATCCAAATTGTTGTACTGTCTATGCCCCATGCTTGTGAATTGGCTCTGACTGATTTTTCCTCTTTTCTCAGCTTCAAAATGGCTTGCTTTTCTCCCATAGGCATCTCTCTGGTCTTCATATTGGTTTATCCTTTTATTCAGTCTTCACAGGTGAAACCAAGGGCTCGAACCAACAGTAGATATTCAGAGCTATTGCTAGTTTAAACAATCAATCTAACAGGGCACACTTGGTGATGTCAGTTACACGTTCCAGTATTTTTGATGACTTGTGAATTGGGTGCGTTGAAACAAAAGGAGCCATGTTCTAAGTTGTTTAACACATATAGATGTAAATAACAGGAAATGAAAGTGGAAATTCTGATCTATAGTCTTGTATTCTTCTGATCTCAAAGCTAAATGTCTTCGGTGTATAACAAAAACTAAAGAACTGGATTTCCTGTTCCAATACAGACAGACAGACCTACAGATAGGCAGATGGATACACAAACATTAGATAACTGGAATGACAGACATATAGATAGGCAAACAGACAGACAGGTACATAGAAAGACGAATGAGAAAACAGACCATTAGACATAGAAAACAAATTTAGCCATATTGGATGGAGAGACAGATGAAACCTCTATAATGAAGAACAGAATAATGACGCCTCAGTTGGAGCCCTGACACATTGCCAGTGTGTGTGTTATGTCTGGTGTGTCAGAGCGGAGACGTGTCCGGTGTCCTTTCCCGTGTACGGTGAGGTGTCCTGTCTCGTGTACGGTGAAGTGTACGAGCTCTGTGTCAGCTACGTGTCTGGCGGTGTTGTGTGTGATGCTTCTGATCGTCATCGGGATGCTGAGCACGATTAACGGACATCTCAGGAGCAGCTGCGTCAATCAGAGCGCAGTGCTCATGAATCACAGTAAGTCCACGTGCACTGCTGCCACACAAGGTGTCTTACTAAACAAACTACTAATCCCATAATGCATTGCAAGCGACATTATGTCTAGCCTCTGTTCTCTCTCAGCTCCTGTATTTTGTATTCAGTTTAGTGTCGTGTTATCATTGTATACATTTTCTCATACCCTAACCTTGTTTCCATGGTTACGGAGCTCATTAACAGACTCACATGTGATTGTTAAAACTGCTATTAAAAAGCTGGTGTTGTGTTTTCCTATGTTGTAGATTCTTCGTTTTCCTATGTTGTAAATTCTTCACGAGATACCCGATAATGCTGTGCACGGAGAAATCTCAGCTGATGCAGACGACACCACTCAAACTTCACCAGTGTATATAGAATTACTGTTCTTAAAGTTTTTATAATAATATTTTAAAAATCTTGTACAAGGGCTAAACTCACAACCGTATGTTCAGACATGTGGCCAAAAACTAAATGTACACAGATTACCCCAATCAGCCAGGACATGTTTGGTGTCTATATGAGAATAAAGTAGTTTGTTTTGTTTCTTCATTTATTTATTTAATATGGATTTATTCTAAGTATAAATTGCATTACTGAACCAAAGGATGTCTTTTGAAATGCGTGTGTGATATAGACACGCAATTTGCGTGATGCTAAACTGGCAGCTGAAAGCTTTGTTTTCTTTTTAGCCCGAGTTCAAAAATAAAGAAAACTATCTTTTTGGTAAAGGAAACTGTTACTGTATATTTAATTGTAATAACTCGGCACATTAACATGTTCATGTTAACCACCTTGTTCACTTGTTTCCTAATATCATTTGTGCTTTTGTAGCATTGCAATGCGATGTGATGTATACAATAAATCAAGTGCGATGAGGCAATAACAGTCTCAGTTTGCTTATTTACTGTTTGCTTGCAGTGTAATGTCAATGATAGGCTCTCTGATGACAGTAAAAACATGACCCTGTGAATAAATCACTTGGTATGTAAACTTGCTTTTCAGTAGCAGCTGTTCAACATTAATACTCCTCTTTTCATGATTTTTTTCCCCTTTTCTCGCCACTACAAAACCACACCCACAAACACAAACACATTTCCTGCATCTAAAAAGGCAGAAAATTCCCAAAATATGCCACGCACCTGCCACATGACCCAGTTACTGCCGTTTGTGTGTAACTGTGTCTCACCCCATTTGGGACGAAGCCCAGAAAATTGATGATGTTATTGCAAGACCACTATCAATGCAGCAGTTAAAATTTTGACACAACCTCGAAAAAGACAATATTTTAGCAAGAATGATAAATAGCCAGTCATTTTAACATTTGGGACAAAGCCCTTAAATTCGACCGATGTTCTAGTAAGTACACTGCCGACTCCAGAGTTTGGGACAGAGCCTCTGACTAGTCACTAGGCGCTCTTTTTATTGAGTGGATCAGAGGCGTGATGGATGTGCTACGTTCGCTAACGCCCCCTGTGGACTGTCTGAGTGTGCGTTAAGCTAAACCGGCTCACGTAACCTCGGCCAATCAGATCCACTTTAGCTCAACTCTCTCGATGGCGCTCTGGCGTCGGAGTCCAGCAGCGCCAGGACCAGAGAGAGACAGATTTATTCTCTTCATCTGCTCTTCCTCTGCTGGTGTGGGTTGTGTTACACTGTAAAGAGCCCCACAGGAAACACTGATATTATACTACCGCTAAGAAGCAGGAGTCTTTTTATTCACTGTGGGCTCACTGCAGAACATCACTCATGTCAGGACATCAGCAGCAGAGCTACTACTGCACACGACACTCTGAATTTACATAACATTGAAAGTCATTTATTGTAATTAGGTGAATTGTAGTCACTCAAAAAGGGGAGCTGAGGGTGCTTTGCAGCTCTGTACTGTTTATTATTTCTATTAAATTATTCTACTAAATTAGAATCAAACCGTGATCAAGGTACTGGTAATTTCCAGCGTCCTAAGATTATGTTCCTGGATATCTAACCAGTAAATTCACCATACAGTTGTCCATGTGATCATCCATCCAACCATTATTGTGCAAGAGTGACAGCTAGGTGTGTTATCACTGGAGATTTTTCTACCCATCAATCCAGCCATCTTTTTCATGCAACCAACAATCTGTTCAACTACTGATTTTCCCATCCATCCATCCATATGTCCACAGAATTATTGATCCATCTATCTATCCATTTATCTAGACTGTCTGTCCACCTGTCCATTCATCTGCCCTTCCTTTTATCCATCAGTCCATCCATCCAGCTGTTGCTAAATGTTTGTTATAGTGCTACAAAGGATAGCATGGCATCATCATTGGTTCTTGTCTGTGCATCCATCCATATATTGAGTTGTCTATCCATCTATCTGAGCATCCATCTTAGCAACCAACGCATCCCGCCATTGTGGAATGTTTATCATTGGGCTAAGAATGACAGCAGGGTGTGTTATCACTGGAGAGTTTTCCATCCATTTGCTTGTCTGTCCATCCGTTCCCCAATTTGTCTCTTTGTCAATCCATCCATCCATTTATCGGATGTTAATTAAATTGTTACTGTGCTAAAACTAGAATCTTGGTATGTACTGGTATCACTAGATATGTTTGCATCTTGTGCATCCATCCATTCATCTTCCATCCATCCACCCGTCCTCCACTCATTTACTGTTTCTTTCTCATAGAACTGCTCATAAACCCTTGAGTTGTCCATGTAATTAAAATGACCTCGTCATCTTATAGACATTATTTGCTTTAGGTTTGTTCCTGTGCTAAAAATGTTAGCTCATGTTAGCATGCTGTGATTGCTGAAGATGTTTTTATAAATAACGTCTGGGAAAAATGTGTGGGAGGGACTGTTTTTTTTGTTCCCTCTGGACCGCTCTAAAAACGCTCACTGTCTTTCCCTCTACAGTTGGTATAAATCACACTTTCCTTTCAGGAACGATCCAACATGGCCGCCACAACTCACATCTCAGACCCATGGTGAGTGTGTAAGACTAAACAGAGCCGTCGCCCCAGAGACAGCAAACAGAGCGCAGGCCGTTTTTCATCCCTCTTTCCCTCTCTAATCTGTCTCTTCTGGGCCAGAGTCTGTCTGGAGAGGGCAAGGCCGGGGATTTATAGAGACATTAATGCAATCAATTACATATGGCTGCATGTTTCAGGAAGAAGGAATCTGCTAAAAGGGTTACATTCAAGTGACACACACACACACACACACACACACACACACACACACACACACACACACACACACACACACACACACATATCTCAAACAGCTCTATATACAACTACTATTTCTTCTGGTTTACACACTGCGTTTATCAAATATACTGCATTTATTTGTGTATTTCAGTAGCATGAAAATTCTAGCTTCAACTAAATTATTAAATTCTGATATTTTTCAGTATGTACTAAAATAACAAAAGGCAAAAACGAACTAAACCTTTGCTAACCTCAAAAACCTCAGCCTCACATGATCATTATTAAAAGATGATTAGTGGCTAGTCAGGTTAGCTTTAGACAAGTGAACATGTTTAGCTATGTTAGCATACTTAGCTGGATGGTTGTCAATCATGCTAGCTCTCAGCCACAGTTAATAAATTAGATTAGCTTAGATTCAACTTTATTGTCATTGTGCAGAGTGTACAGGTTCAAAGCCAATGAAATGCAATCTAATTAGCAAAGCTAGTCAAGTTAACTGTTACTCAGGGCTAGCTATTTAACATGTTCGGCATATTTAGCGATTGTATTTAGCTATTGTAAGATTAACTGTTACATGATACTTCTTAGTCAGGTGTTAGTCTCTAAACATTAAAAAACAGCAAACTATTAATAATTAAATTCTTCAGTGCATTAATGAATGTCTGTTATTTAAAAAATAACAGAAAACACACACTGGAGATAGTACTTTATATATATATAGATCACTGTACAGTAGACATGTTAGCTTTTGCTAATACTTTATTTTCCAGTCAGGTGATTATTTGTTAGTCAGACTATCATGATTATTCTAAATATTTCTGTCTGGTTGGCTGTTAGCGATTAATGTTAGAAAGATAATGTTTTCAGTTAACTTTTAGTGTGTTAAATCAGGTTGGCCGATTAACCCGGTTATGCTAGCTCAGTAGTAGTACTAATGCTGCCTAGGTTTAATAATGTTAGCTATTAGTGAGGTCAGTGGTTATCAGGTTAGATGAGAGTTTAGCAGTTTAGTGAGATTAGCGTGTGCAGTCGAGGCACTTCATTAAGGCAGGAAGATTTTTTTTTCTCCACACGTCAGCCTAAATGAAAACAAATAGCAGCAGAACGCTAATGGAGGAAGCTAATCAGGATCTGGCAGTGCTGCTGCTCTTTCTAATGGGAAACAGGTGTGGAGTGTGTGTGTGTGTGTGTGTGTGTGTGTGTGTGTGTGTGTGTGTGTGTGTGTGCGCTCTGTGGATTTTCCCAGGCCTGCAGGAAAGGGAAAGTGATGGAGAAAGTAGGAGCTGGTGGATTTCTGGGAGCGCTGCCCGTTAGTGACTAATGTGACCTCTCACACGCTACGACTGCTCTTAGAGATTCTAACACAGAAACACACACACACACACACTTTCTCCCTTAGGCCATTCTCAAAATCTCTAGTCTCTCTGTCATGTTGTAACACTGCAGATCAAAGGCCAGCCCTTTCAGAGCAGGAGAGATGGAGTGATGGAGGGAGCGAGGGAGGAGGCCAGACGGAGTCCAGAGCGTACGCCGTGCTTTAATCATGCTCCATTCCAAAATCAGAACAAAAGAAGAAACGAGTGGAACCTGATTTCCCAAGCGCCCTTAATAATGAGCGCACTCCTGAACGCAGGACCAGACTTTCTTTCCTTATTTCTTTATTTATTTATTAACACACACACCTCCACTGACATCTCCAGCTTTCACCCTCTTCCTGAAAAACTCACAGGCTTTATACTTTAAATCTGTTTTCACACAACATCTGTAATATTGATTTGCTGAAACACACACACACACACACACACACACACACACACACACACACACACACACACACACACACAGAGCACAGGTGACCCACTGGACATCAGGACAGCCTGAACGCCTCCATGACATTCCTCACATTTACTCCGTAGCCCTCTGTCTCCTAAAACTCAACTCAACACCTACACATGCACTTTATCCCACCATTCACTGTTTATAATGCACTTTACTAAAATACTCTGTTCTTTTCCTGCTGGTGTTATAGATAACCTGGCTAAATGCGCTAATTTGAATCTGTTAATCTGACTGGCCTGATAATTTTAATACAATGACAATCTGATGAAACAGCTATTGCAATAGTAATCCTAATAAAAACCTGCTAATCTTAATAAAAAAAAACTAACCTTACTAAACCTGTTAACCTGACTAAACAGTTAATCTGACTACAAATCTAGCTTGCTAATTTTAATAAAAAAATAACTTCACTGAACCTGTTAACTGACTTATCCCGTGAATGTTGCTAATCATACTAAACCTAAACCTAAATTATCTAAATAAACAGCTAACCTGAAAAAAGCAAATCTGGCTAAACCTGCTAATTTTAATAAAAAAGTTAACCTCAGTAAACCTGTTAACCTGACTAAACAGCTAATCTGAGTACACAGCTAACCTGTTCATTTTAATAAACGCTAACTTGATTAAACCTGCTAATCTGTCTAAACCCGCTGACTGACTATGCAGCTAACCTGAGGAAAACTGTTAACTATAAATAAATAAACAATGCTAATCTAGCTATCCAGCTCCACATTTTAGTTTGAACAGAAGTATATTTAATCATCTGAGTTATTTTACATTGCTTGTATAAGTTGAGTCACGTGTACATTGGTTTAAATGGAGTTTGTGAATTTTGTGAGTTTGTGAATGCTTTCAGCATGGGAAGATGAAATGTGTGTGTGTGTCAGTGCACTGTGTCTGTTACTCTCACCTTGATGTTGTCCTCGATGTGTGTGTCGCGCAGCAGTTTGCCATTGATGCTGTACACACACACGTGTCCAGAGCTGTAGTAGATGACGCAGTGTCCTTCTGCACTCGCCTGCATCAACATCGGCCTCTCACTGCTCTCAAACACACGCAGCAGCTCTCCGCTCACTGAGTGTAACAGACACGGGCCGTCTGCACACGCGCACACACACACACACACACACACACAAACACACACACATATAGTCTCAATTTCAGGCCATGATTCAAATCCGATGCATTCGAAATGATGTCAATGTTTGTTGGTCTGACAGTGTGTGTGTGTGTGTGTGTGTGTGTGTGTGTGTGTGTGTGTGTGTGTGTGTGTGTTCTACCTTTGGAACCACTGATGACCACCCCAAGCTCTGCACACACACTTGCACATGTCACTTCACAGTCATGGCCAGTCAGAATCGCTCGGTACGTCGCAGATTCTGCACACACACACACACACACACACAGACACACACACACACACACACAAACACACCCCCCAGTGAAAACTCAGTTTGTGTGTGTTCAGGTTGTGTAAAGTATAAACACAAAGCACCCACACACTCAAGGAGGGACAGAAACAGAAATTACTTCCATTTTGTGTTAGTGTGTAATTGACACATTCAGCTAGCATATATTAGCTAAGTTTCTGCTAGCATATATTAGCTGTATTCACTGTATATTAGCTACATTTCTAGCTAGCATCTAGCTTAGCGAGCTATATAATCCATCATAACAGATATAAAGGTATATTATAATATAATATCTGTATTTTTTCCCACAGAAAAGCAGCTTGGGGGATGGAGCAGGGAAGAATGAATGAAATCATGGTTGTGTAATAACAGTATTTTGAAATATTTTAGCCAACCTACACAAACACACACACACACACACACACACACACACACACACACACACACACAATGAGAGGCAATGTACAAATCATGCACATTTACAACATTTGGTGAAAACTAGAGAACATTCTCCCCCTGGCCACTAGATGTCAGTGTGGCCTGCAGAATGCACCACAGTCTGAACACTCAGCAGCGGCTGTGTCTCAAACGCATGTGTGACAGGATGAATTCTGATTAGGACACTTAAGGCTACAACAGACAGTGCTGCAACTCTGCACTACTGTAACTTGCTAGTTAATAACGGGTGCTCTGCGGCCAACGGTTAGCATCTGAGTTTCTCTGTGTTCCTGATGTACATTTACCTGCAGTGCGTTATGGGTAACACACACATAAAACACATAACACACAAACCATAATACAACATATAAACACTGAAATGTCATAAAGTGCAGAAAAAAGCATTCCACTTTGTTTCTTAGCATTTCACTTGTATACCCAAGTGTGTGTGTGTGTGTGTGTATGTGTGCATGTTTGTGTGTGAGTGTGTGTGTGTGTGTGTGTGTGTGTGTGTGAGAAAGAGAGTAAGAGAGTGTATGAGCACACGCCTGTTTCATTAACTAAATCACAATGAGCCATAAATCCTGTTCCATCTGCAAATGCTAACCAAACCAAGATCAGCAGGGTGTGTGTGTGTGCGTGTGTGTGTGTATGTGAGAGAGAGAGAGAGAGAGAGAGAGGGAGAGAGAGAGAAACAGTGAGTGAGTATAGTGTGCAGGCTTTACATCAGTGTGCGTGTGCGCGTGTGTGCCGTGTGTATTAAAGAATACGTTTTTACTTTATTTGAGCACATTATCTCAAAACACACACACACACACACACACACACACACACACACACACACACACACACACACACACACACACACACACA
>JAQQZX010000013.1:9877785-9894321 GCA_030068355.1 Notoglanidium maculatum | reverse complement strand
ATATATATACACACCTTTGCAAGGACGATGTTTTTTGGGGGGGAAAAAAAAATATATAAAATTTTTTTTTTTCCCCCCAAAAAAAACTTCATCCTTGCAAAAGTATCACAAACGCAAATTTCTAAAACCACATCGCACAGGACGTCCTGCTCTCCAAAGCAAACTAGTAGCAAAGAGAGAGCGGTGACCTTTGACCGAGTGTGTTCGGCTTCTCTAACACATTTGTGTGTGTGTGTGTGTGTGTGTGTGTGTGTGTGTGTGTGTGAGAGGCGTTGTGCCCTATTCAGCCCATTTGATTAAATGTAAGTGAATTAGATCAGAGAATAAATAGTGCGCACTCGTCTGAAGTGCCCTTCGAGGATCTGAGGCTTGGAAGCGTGGAGACCATGATGCCAAGCAGACAACAAAGAATTCTGAGCGTGTGTGTGTGTGTGTGTGTGTCATTGGGAACCACTCGACCTGTTTCGGCGGCTGCGTCTCATTTCTGAGTGATGTCATTTGTCTCTGTCAGGCACAGAAATGAGTCTCAGATGAAGAAGGACACATCACACACACACACACACACACACACACACACACACACACACACACATACACATACACACACACACACACACACACACACGCTGTCCTCTTGCCAAAGGAGCCAACATCCTCCAAGCGCCTACACACACACTGGGGACCGCTACTGGAGAGCATGTGCTCCGTCTCTGACAAAACTGAATGGAATTTAATTGAAAATGCAGCACCACAAAAAAAAAAAAGGATAGAGAGAGAGAGAGAGAGGGAGAGAGGGAGAGAGAGCTATCTATCCCTCTCTTTTTAAGATAAATGAGTGTGAAGAGTGTGTGTGAAGGGCAGCAGGAGCACTGCTGTTTCAGAAACGATAAGAAAAAGCCAAAAAAAAAAAAAAGAACAGAAAAACCACTGCAAGTAGCGAGAGTCTCGAGTCTGTCTCCATGGTCTACGTCCTAAATCGCATACTAAACATTAAGGGTCATGTGTAAAAAATAAAATACTTCCAGGACGTACAGCTGGGGGAAAACAATCCACGACAAGTGTGTTTTAATTCCTTTTATTCCACAGCGATTTTTTCATTTGAAACAACGTTTTTCGGGTTCGTTTTTCCATCCATGTAAACGTGCACGTAATATCGTGGCAGGACCAGAAAACGAGTTCTCTCTTACTTTATAGCAGCTCTAAACATTCCTTTTTTCACCAGCCTCTCTTTATTCTCTCTCTAGAAATTATTGCAATTAAAAAAAATGGCAAAACCTGAAGACTTTCCTGTGCTGGAAAACTTTCTGACTGACACTGGAGACTCCTTCCATATATATTAAATAAACGTCTCCTTACAGAAAACTTCACCACATCAACAATTAAACGTTTTTTTTTCTTCATTAAATATCAACACGTGGGCTAAGACTATGGGAAGTGTCTATACAAGTCCCTTGTATACATTAGCTGTTACTACGGAAACAATAACAAGTAATAATAAGTATTGTAGAGACAAGAATCAGAATCGGAAAAGTGTCCAAAAACACGTTCGTTTTTAGGGCATGTTTTCATATCGGACACGTTTCCACTCCAAGAGAGAATAACTGAACTGATAACTGAGGGATAACTGAGAGTGGAGCTTGTTTTTTGCTACGGTCTTTTCATCTTAGCTAAGTAGCTAGCTATCATTTCAGTGAGGTTGGCTTGCTAACTAACAGGCTAGTTAGCAAACATGGCTAATTTAGTTTGCTTCAACTAACCTACATAAACCTACTAACATTTACATAAAAAAACTAGCTAGGTCACATTCTTAGTATATAGTTGCCTGTAATGGACACGTTTAGTTAGCTAACTTTGTTCGGCTACAAATGAGTTTATCGTGGCTGTTTGGTGCAGCTCCTCGAACTGCATGCTTTCAGTTACTTCATAGTATAAACCTTCTGAGTTTCTATGAGATGTGTGCATGTGTCCGGCTGTTGCAGGCTAAACCATACGCTTAGCATTGTTTAGCTGCTGACAGGACACCGAAACATAATGATCTACCAGAGCTGCACCATTCTGAAAGTGTCAGCTTAGCCAAATAGCACTTCCTGTCTTTTAGTGCTAATCCATAATAGTAGCATTTTAGCTGAGAATATAATCAAGTAGCATCAGGTTGCCAGGCTATACAGGTCTTTTTGAAACCACTATGTGAGCACATCTTTTTTTGTTTACAAACACCAAAGGGGTCTAGGAGAATGATTAATCAACACCTTCTGGGCATTTAAGAAGTCAACAACTGGAAACTATTCAGCAGCTTCAGGCCCACGATTTGTTGTGGACGCTAAACAATTAGCTGTTCACTTGAATTCAATGCAATTACAGGGCACTTTTAACAATAAACACTGTCACAAAGCAGCTTTACGGAAATCTGTTTGTAGATCTAGAACAAGCCAGGGGCAACAGCTGTGAGGAAAAACTCCCTGAGACGACGCTGAGAGAAACCAGAGTGACTAGTTAGCTAATGGCTAACAGCCGTGTTAGCGGTTGTGTTCAGATACGGTGGTGTTCACTGTGTTTATGAGAAAATTTCACAATAGTTCGTTGTTGTGACGCAACACGGATATTTCTCACTCTGCCTCTCATTATACACATGGAAGTTTGGTTAGCAGATATGCTAGCAGATTTAAAGAGTAATTTTAGCCAGATGAAGCCTTTTTTCTATCCTTCTATCCACATATCTGAGAGAAATGTTAATATATGCGATGATTCCGTTTCGTTTCCACCGTCACGCTGCCTTTAGAACTGCCTGTATAAGGTGTTTAACATTTAATTAGCTAAATTTTCAGCTTGAGTAATCACCAACCTATACAGTTGCCTAGCAACAGTGTTTTCATGAATTTAAACACAAACACATGAGCATATCAGATGTTTGATGCTGAAAGCAGAAAATTAGTTGTTTTTTATATTAAAAAACACTCTGTGTCCAAGAATGTGGATGTTTTTAGATGCCATTTTGTTTAAAAATGAACTGGTTGCTGTAACGATGATGTTGCATGGATCATTATTGGACATGTATCGAGTACAGCATTGGACTTCACATAACCTGTCTACGAAGAGTGACCGAGTTGGCAACATGGGTCATGTTTGCAGTCTCACACTGTGACTTTGAGTGTGAGTGTTTGAGGTGGTTGGGGTGTAATGAATGTTAAAGGCGTGTGTGTGTGTATGATTGTCTCTTTGTGGCGATAACGTGATGAAATTAATGAGGAGGAGGAAGAGGGGTGATCAATCACTATCACACAAACACGGCACGCCAACAACGATACCATTCACTCACACAGAGTGGGGGTTTATCTCACACACACACACACACACACACACACACACACACACACACACACACACAAACTTATTCTTGCTTAATAGCCCTTTTTTATTTTGTATTATTAAATTCTTTCTTTCTTACATTTAATTTTTCTAGCTCTTTCATTCATTCATTCATTCATTCTTGCTTGCTTTCTCTTTCCCTTTTCCATTCTTTCCCTCATTTCTCATTCATTTGTCCTTTCAATTCTTTTTTCTTTTCCTAATTTCTTTCTTTCTTCCTTCTTCATGTTTTTCCTCTTCTTATTCTTCATTCATTCTTTTGTCACTTCTTTTTTCTTTCATTTTTCACACACACACACACACACACACACACACACACACACACACACACACACTTCTCCCTCTCTCCTCTACATGTCAGTCCCCATCAGTAAATGAGTTCATCACGCTAACGAGGGGGCGGAGCCAACCTCCTCAGCTAACAATGTTTTGTCCAGCCAATCAGCCGCAGCGCTCTGGAGCCAATTAGAGCGGATTTGCTGTTCCATCTGAGCGATGCCAGGACATGCTGTCACCGTGTGTGTGTGTGTGTGTGTGTGTGGCCAAGACTTTAAGGGCAGAGGATTACAAAAAGTCTCTGATGTAGTGAGAGCAAAGGATCATGGGATTGCACGACCACATGATCAAGAAAAGCAGAGTCTACGGCAAACTGCTTTTAGTTCATCGCTCGGCAAATATAATCTCTACTACACCCTACACTCTACACCTTACTCCATTTGTCCATGCCCTCTTTCCTTGTCCCTGACCCTATCCCCTTAATATAGTCCCTACTATACCCTGAACCCTTCCTCCGTGCCATTAGTGAGCATTCTCCTCCCCTTTCCCTTCTGTCTCTACCCTATCCCCTAAATATAATTCCTCACTAAGTGATTCATGCTGTTTAATATACAGTATGGTGTACAATTCCCACATACTGTGGTGATATTCAGCTTAAGAGTCGTAGCAGCTAACTGACTGACGGTGGTCACTAAACAGTATGCGCTACATATTATAAATATTGTGCGTGACTATTTTATAATTTGTGTCTCTGTCATGATAAAGAGCACTAATTTGACGTAGGCTATCAGATTAGTGTTTGTTAACTGATGGGATATGAATACTTCTTCGTAGAGCACTCGGAATTTAGTGCCCTTATGTGAGGGATGGTTTGAATATTTCTCTCTCTAAAAGGCATGAACTGAAATAAAGCGAGCTGATCTGATGGGATTAACGCTCTTTTGCTCCTCATCAGTGTGTTGGTGGGCCTTTTCACTCTCGCCACACAGATTAGCCTTTTAAGCGGGGAAGAAAAGAAAAAGAGAAAGAGAGAAGAGAGAGAGGGAAAGAGGATTCTGGGTTTAAAAATCACCCTAGAGGTTAAAGGATTCATTTCTTCCACAATTCTTCCACAATTAATGCAGCGACTCATTAAACATTCAGCCTCCTGCCATCAAACGCAGCCGCGCTAATGCTAATGACTTCAAAGTTAGCGTGCTGTCCAAGACATGGCGGTCCCAAACTCTAAAACTCAGGACTAGTGTTCTTTACTAGAAGAAGTGGTTAGTTGTATAAAAACACTAGAACCAGGTTACTTGCATGATGTATGATGTTCTGCTCTGTTTTTATTACCCATAATGCACTGCAGATGAGCAAAACCGAGTCGGTTTACACATGCAACCTTCAGAAAAGTGTGTAATGAAATAAAGTTAGCTATGTTAGCTGTAACACAGAGCAAGCTGTATGTGTCGCTGTGCAGTCTGTCAGGATTTAACGCTAGCTGTAGCGCTAATCTCCAAATGCTGAATGCTAATTAGATTATTAGCTAGTAGGCAAGATCTGCTCTCTCTTTTCTAGAAATTTCTTCACAACACAGTATCTGCGTACAAAATGTTTCTCTATCTAATGAAAACACTCCTGTCAATGCATGTGTGTGCGTGCGTGTGTGTGTGTGTGTTAGATTTAGCTAAAGATTCTTGAGACTGTACTTAAGCCCTATTGTCTTCCTAAAGCTTCAAAAAGAAGGATTTTTAACGCAACACTTTCAGCTAATCCTTAGTTAGCCTAGACCCCTGACAGGTGAGGAAGGAGGAAGTGATTAGACAGACAAATATAGAGAGATAAAAAAACAAAACAGAGAATGACAGAGAGAGAGATAAAGCGAGAGAGAAAGAGTGTGTGTGTTTTGTTTGAGGTGGAAAACTGCTAGCTAAGCCTAATGTTAGCAAACATTCGAATGACATACTTCTCTTCTGTTCATACTCAGCATTAACAGTTCAGCATTGTTAAGTTGTTGCTTAGAGACCGTGTTGCGTGGTTACTGTGTTAAGGCTTTAATTTATCCACACTTGTCATATAGTGGCTCTTGGAAGGAATTTTTCAGCAGATCAAAAAAGAATTTTGATTAAAAATCAGAAAAGATTTGTTTCTACATTCCGATAAACTACTTACTGCTAACCATGTGTTTATGCTAGCGTAAGATCTATTGATGTCAGTTATGGGTGTGGCCTGTCCATGTTTGCTTTTGTTGTCTTTAATTGAAAAAATCCCAATAAAACATGATAATTAAGAAAACATTCAGTCGAGTGTATGAAATACAGCAGCACACGTCTATAGGTAAAGGGCGGGGTTTGGCATCACATGGTCCATGTAGTCAATTAAACATAATAATAAATATAACTGTCGCTTTTTGTCATGGTCTCAGGCTAAGAGCGAACATTTGTAAACTATGTTAGCAGACTAGGAATTTAATAACAGAACCGTATTATTTAAAGACACTAACATGGTTGCTATACCTCAGAACCATGCAAACTCGCTCAGAAAAATGCAGATCCCCCCATAATCCCCCCATTGTCCTGCTCCTAATTGGATTTAGATGCGAGAGGGTGAAGCGGGGTGACACTGTGGCACCACGTCTCTCTGAAACGGCCCGGAGGGGTGAGGGAAGTTTTTAAAGGCTGAAAGGGAAAATCCTCCAAGGGGTTTAGGGAGGATTCAGTGCTGACAGCGGCAGAAGAAGAGCGCTTTAGAGCGAGTCTTTAAGCAGGTAAATAGTATTTAGACACCCAAACAATATGGTGGAGGGAGAGGCAGAGAGAGAGAAAGAGGGAGGGGGGTAAGAACATATGAATGTAAACAGCAGAAATGTGTGTTTCCTCAGTGATTGGTATTATTTACTGTGAGGTAAAAAAAAGAAGCTACAGAGGGGTAAATATGAGCATATTGATGACATCATAGCTGCTAAATCTCCATTAGCGTCTAAACACATACACATACACACACACACACACACACAGAGTTGTAAGTGGAAAGTCAATAGCTGACTGACACACGGAGTGGCACCCGAAGTCGAAGGTCATTCACTCGGAAATTCTGTGTGTGTGTGTGTGTGTGTGTGTGTGTGTGTGTGTGTGTGTGTGTGTGTGTGTGTGTGTGTGGGGTGGGCTCTCTACCACTCAGTCCACTAACAAGCCTCTTCTTGAGCCTTGTCTTGTTTTTCCCGGCGTGGTTAAGGTATGTCAGGTTATAGAAGTGGCTACATTTGCACTGCCGAACCATTACACCATCATATCATGGGGGTGAGACAGGCAGTGAGACAGGCAGTGAGACAGGCATTGAGACAGGCAGTGAGACAGGCAGCGAGACAGGCAGCGAGACAGGCAGTTAGGTAGGCAGTGAGACAGGGCCTGCACTGCTGGGGGTCAGTAAGAGCATGTGGCTTGGAAACTAGGAATAAGCGAATGAGTACTAGTTATGGATTCAGGGGGCAGAGTAAAGAAAAGTGGGTGGGGCTTGGAGACAACCAATAGGAAATTCACTGTTAATTCACTGCTATCTATCTATCTATCATTGCACAGGTAACAGGTTATAGCTGTACAGTTATTGACTTCAGTCCATCTGTTGCGTGGCACAAAGTATTGACACCCCCTTAGATCATTCACCAATGGAACGAAACCACCATTGAGCTGATATTATTTGGGTGGTGGTTTGATGGTAGTGTGTGTGTGTGTGTGTGTGTGTGTGATCCAGTTCCAACCGTAATGTCTTTATGTGTGTGATTAATAGACTGCTGCATGGTGTAAAAGCTTTGATGCTAGAACTCAATGTGGCTCTGATGAATATGACACCAATCTGTACTGTAGTGAGACAGACCAGAAGTGAGACAGGGAGTGAGACAGTGAGACTGAATGGGTGCCACAGGGCATTGTGGGTAAAATCCCATCTGCTCTATGACCTCACCACATTTGTGGAAAAATCTGCCAAGCAATTAGCAGCAGCGGTTTGATTTCTTCAGCGTCCGCACAGCTGGTGTGTGTGTGTGTGTGTTTGTGTGTGTGTGTGTGTGTAACCCTCTCAAGTTTCCAGTACACACTAAAAGCATCTCTCTGTCTTTCCTTATGTCTTTCTTCATGTGTCTCTCTCTCTCACATTACATTTCTCTATGTCTCTCTCACTTCATGTCTTTCTGTCTCTCTCTCTTCATTTCTCCCTCTCTCTTCTTAATCCACACTCTCTCTCTCTCTCTCTCTCTCCCTGTCACCTGGAAGTGTGTAGCATGCTAACATTAATATGACTTGACACGAGCAGAAAAGAAAACTGTTACAGGTTTTTTCCTGCTGTCCGTCTGTCTGTCTGTCTCTGTCTGTGTCTCTCACTCTTGAGTGAACCGTAGCTTTTATGTACTTCATCATCCACTTAAAAAAAAAACATATTTTGGCTCATTTTCTCTAATCTTGGTGATGAGCCCTTCTCCACTTGATCTTCTAGACTAGAAGTTGATTTGGGACGTGACCGAAGATAAAGGAAAGATAACAAGCCACTGCCAGACAATGCGCATCAGAGGAGCGGCCAGACGATCTGGAAATCAAGTTAGAGAATCAGAGAGACAGCGAGAAGTGTGTGTGTGTGTGTGTGTGTGTGTGTGTGTGTGTGTGTGCGCAAGAGAGAGAGAGAGAGAGAGAGAGAGAGAGAGAGGCTTATCGGACACTATGCAGTGCCGTCAAGAGGATCAGAGTTGAGTTGTCAGATCAAAGAGGAGCATCTCTGCGCTACACACACACACACACACTATTCAATACAGAAAAGCCTCTAAAGCTCCTGGAAAAAAAAAGACCCAGCATTAGCCTTGGCTCTCGGCTTTGTTTAAAAAAAAAGTTTAAAAAAAAAAATCTTAAACAGCGTTAAGAACCCTGAGTGTGAAGTGCGCACTCCGGAGTGTGTTTACCCGACCCTTCACACACACTTTAAAAACATAAAGGCTATTTAAATACTATAAATGTCAGAGTTACATTTACGCAGGAAACCCAACACCTCAGTGGGCGACTTGGAATTTATTCACTTGCTTAACATTATTTTTTGCTTCAGATCTGATGTCTTCTGTTGTTTTTTTTTTATTTTACTGACTCATTTATTGAATTTCAGACTTTAAGTTTAGACACACTGTAAACTAGGAAACTGGAAGATTTAGATACAGAGTCACAGAAAGAAACAAAAAGAAAAACAGACAAATATATCAATCAAAAGAGAGAAGTGTCTTCATGTATTTTATAGAAAATGATTCAGGTGTGTAAATACATTATAACATTGTTTCACTCTCATTTCTCTGAGAACAAGTAAGAGAAGTGTTTACAGGACAAAAAAAAGAGATATACTAACAGCTCGCAATTAAATTCTAACATAAAATGTAATAATAATAATAATAATAATAATAATAATACACAACATGCCATTTTACAAATTTTAAATGTAAAACTGTAGAATACTAATAATATGCCACATTAATAGCCTTAAAAGATGATAAAACGGAAAGAAAAACATGTACAGACAGAGATGGCAAGAAGGAGAGTGATACAGAAAGAAAAATAGAGACAGAATGAGAGAGAGAGAGAGAGAGAGAGCGACTGAAAGATGGACAGACAGAAAAAGAGAGAGATGGAAAGAAGGAGGGACATAAAGAAATAGAGAAAGAAAGAGACAGAAAGAAAGAAAGAAGGAGAGAGAGATGCAAAGAAGGAAAAGAGAAAGACAGAAAGAAGGAGGCAGAGAGACTTGGATACAGAGACAGACTGAGAGAAAGACAGATCAGAATGTCCTTAATGCTGTAGTAATGAGCACAGCATTTGATTTACTGAACCATTTTCACTTTCTTACACACACACACTCACTCACACACGCACGCACACATCCACTTAAAGACAGACAGGCAAAACATCTGACAACTGTAACTGAACAAACACGCATCTAAAGGAAAACTGCGTCAGAGTGCAGCAGTGCATTCTGGGTAAGCACTTCACTCAAGCCTCAGAGTAACAGAATGACTCTTAAGATGGCCACCATGAAAAGAATGTTGACGTATTTCCCTTTTGAGACAACAAATCAGGTTGGGGAGTAGCGAAGGCCTTCATTTAACAGCCGACAGAGACCTCAGAATCACACCAAGTTCATCTAAGCAGCGATGTAGCTACAGCATGCTGGGTATTTTAGACACACTCATGCTAGCTAGCTTGATTCAGTGGAGCATGATAGCTAAACAGAAATACCTAGCAAGCCGAAAGAGTCACAAAATGAGGTAGAAATAGAGGTAAATGTCAAGGGACTAGTTAAACCTGAATAGATAAATCACTAGCTAGCTTTGGAGTTAGCTATTAGCACTACCTAAAATAAAACATATCTGAGGTGCAGGTTTAGTGAACACTCTCAGGAAAAAGGCCACTGAACTGGACTTCCCTTGTCACCAGAGTGCTTTTACAGTTTTGTACGTGAATTTTTACAATTCGTCAGGCACAAAGACAATTTAACCAAATGTTAAAAAGGTTTTTTTTTTTATTTTTTTTTTTTAAGAAAACACTGTTGAGGTGCAAATTAAAATCACAGTTAATTAAAACCATACAGCTAAGAGTAATACAGCCGCAGCAGTAAGGCGCGTGCAGAACGCGTAACAGTGCCGCAATTTACGCAAATCTCAGGACCCTTAGCAGATCGCCGAAATGACGTCACACTGATGGGGAAAACAAGGAACGCGAACGATAAAAGGCGAACGATAAAAGGCGCACGTGCGAAACAAACGGAACGAAAACATGCTGGGTTAAAAAAAAAATAAAGAGAGAGAGATAGAGAGAGAGAGTTAGATCTATTTACACTCGCGCGCCTGCTCGCTCCTTCCTCATACGCGAGGCTCTAAAGCGCGAGGGCGTTCTAGAACGCCGTTGATGCCCGTGCATTTAACATGCTATATAATCAAATAATAACAACAACAATAATAAATAAATAAAAATAAATAATAATAATAATAATAATAATAATAATAGCAATAGTAGAAATAAGAAAACGAAGCAGAAGAAGAGGAGGAAGAGCAATTCAGCCTATTGTGCACGTGAAAAGTGACTTGCGCGCGAGTTTTGTGAGCGTGAAGGCTTATGAGCGTTTAAAGACAGACCGCATTGGGAGTGCTAAATTAAGAAAAACGACAGGGCCTATATTAAAAAATATATATATAGGAGAAACGGAGTAGAAACATACTGGGCATACACATCTAATTGACGGTAAATAATAATAGTAATAATAATAATTATTATTATTATTATCATCATTATTATTATTTCCTAAATGTTATTTTTAAATCAGAATAAACTCTTAAAACGCATTTAAACAATAACGCGCATCCTGACTTCTTTTTTATTTATTTAATGTTTTCTACTTGCATTTTTCATTCTTGTAACTACATCAACAGTGTTCCGGGAAAATTTTGTTTATTTATTTATTTATTTAGTTAGTTAATTTATTATTATTATTATTATTATTATTATTATTATTATTATTATTATTATTATTATAAGCAATGAACACCGAGCCCCACGGCTCACGTGCGCTGAGTAGGCCGCTTTCCTTCAGGTCGCAGATCATCAATAGGCTAAAAGAAGCCAAACACACACACACACACACACACACACACACACACACACACAACAGGGTGAAGTAGACTTCACCTACTACCTCAGTATCAAGAGTGCATGGGTAATGCACGTGCCAGCAGATGCCGTGTTTTATTATTTAAAACATTTTATTGATTAACAAGGCATTTCAAATCTACAGCGGGAGATTTATTAACCATCTTAATCACATTAATGACATTCCTGTATCACAGGATTATAATGTGCAATAAGTGTGATGGAGCCCATTAAGCACACAGAGCGGGAATTCTAGAAAAAGAGCAATTGTGAGGATTGTGGGATTTATACCAATAATAACAAAAACCATGGCAATCTTTCTTTCTCGCAATTGCTTTAAAGAAATTAATATGAATTAAACATTCATATTAAACAAATTCAATTAAGCTTTAGCCTATTAAATATAAAGAATAAATATCTGGATACAAACATTTATAACCTGCGTTACTTTATTCTGCTTTTTAAAACAATAATCTCCCAGTAAGACCCGAGCTGATGATGTCACACTAGGAGCAGGGTTTATTAAATATTTATTAACATTTATTAAAATGCATGTCGTGTCTGTATCGAGTGCGTAAACATTACAACATGAAGCGTGATGAACAAATAAGCTTTAAAAGCATAAAGAGAATACGAGCACGAGACACGGAGCCGAGAATGTAAACAAATCCGAGAATACGCAAAAGAAATATTCCGTAAATGTCGTAAAGTGTTAAATGATAAAACCGTGAATAGCCTATAAAAATAATATTAACAACACGGAAACCATCCGCGACGAAAACAGCACTGTGTTTAAATATAAAGCCAACCTGACTGGACTAAATAAATAAACAAATAAATAAATAAAACTGGCGCGCTTTATTAGAATTTCCGCGTAACATAAATTTTAAATATAATTATGTATTAAAAATAGCTACCCACCTAATGACTATTTAAGGAGAACTTTATTTGGAAATAAATAAATAAACAAACAAATAATCGAAAGTTCCGTGATGACGCAACTCGGAACAGAAGCCCAGCGCGAGCGCGCGACACAGAACACAACGTTGCGGCTCTTTTTTTTCTTTTCTAAAGAAGAAAAAAAAACATGAGTTCCGTCTCACGCGCTCCTCCTGTTCTGTCTGCGCTCGCGCTCAGGACCAGGAGACTTTAGAACGTCAAAGAGGTCGGGGGAGGAGGAGGGGGGGAGTGAAGGGCGGAGTCGGATGAATTCCCAATCCCCCCTTATCCCCCCTTGCTCATACTGCGTCCTGATTGGTCAGATGGATACGGCGGCGCCTCTGATTGGCAGGATGTTCAGGTCCGGCCCTCGTTTTCTGTCCGGGTTTTGAAGCTTCAGCTAAAAGACCATTCATGAGGTACGGCATTCCTGCAGAACGGAGGAGTCGGAGGAGACACGCACGCACACACACGCGCGCGCGTGAACACACACACTCGTGCAGAGATGACACACTGACAAGCAGCGCTCCTTTGAGGCTTCTTCTTTTCCTTCTCCTTTATTTTCTTTCTGGAGGCTTTAACACACTGCATCTCTCCTGAAGGACGCTGACCCCCTTCACACACCACAGGTGCAAAAACTTCTGCTTTTTAATTTTTTATTGAAAGTTTTTGGCCCCTGCTACACTTATACACACACACACACACACACACACACACACACACACACACACACACACACACACATACACACACCATCCACTGTAGGTGCAACTTTTTCCTTTTTGAATTTCACCCTCAGTTGTTTCCAGTCTGACACCCACTGGTTCTTTCTAGCTTTTTCTTTCTTTCTTTTCTTTTTTAAATTTATTTTATTAATACTCCCCAAAAAATTTTTCGGCTTTGGGATCTGCCCGGTTAAAGCGTTGGATCCGTCAGTGTACTGCGATCCTCCTCCGGTGTTCGGCCCGGACCTCTGCCCCAACATGATCGCTGCTCAGGCGAAGCTGGTGTACCAGCTCAACAAATACTACAACGAGCGGTGCCAGGCACGCAAGGCGGCCATCGCCAAGACGATCCGGGAAGTGTGTAAGGTCGTATCGGACGTCCTGAAGGAGGTGGAGGTACAGGAGCCGCGATTCATCAGCTCTCTGAGCGAGATCGACGCACGCTATGAGGGCCTCGAGGTAATCTCGCCTCATGAGTTCGAGGTCGTGCTCTACCTCAACCAGATGGGTGTCTTTAATTTTGTGGACGATGGCTCTTTGCCAGGCTGCGCCGTCCTGAAGCTCAGCGATGGCCGCAAGCGCAGCATGTCTCTCTGGGTCGAGTTCATAACCGCCTCGGGGTATCTGTCAGCGCGGAAGATTCGATCGAGATTCCAAACTCTGGTGGCGCAGGCGGTGGACAAATGCAGCTACCGCGACTCGGTCAAGATGGTGGCCGACACGAGCGAGGTGAAGCTGCGGATTCGAGAGCGTTACGTAGTGCAGATCACTCCGGCCTTTAAGTGCACCGGGATCTGGCCGCGCAGTGCCGCTCAGTGGCCTCCACCGCACATCCCGTGGCCCGGACCGAACCGTGTCGCCGAGGTCAAAGCTGAAGGATTTAATCTGCTCTCGAAAGAATGCTACACGTTAGCAGGGAAGCAAAGCTCGGCCGAGAGCGACGCCTGGGTCCTGCAGTTCGCAGAGGCAGAGAACCGGCTGCTGATGTCCGGCTGCAGGAAGAAGTGCCTGTCGATTTTAAAAACGCTCCGCGACAGGCACTTGGAGCTGCCGGGTCAGCCGCTCAACGGCTACCACATGAAGACGCTGCTGCTGTACGAGTGCGAGAAGCACCCGCGCGAGAGCGACTGGGACGAGGCGAGCCTCGGCGATCGCATCAACGGGGTCCTGCTGCAGCTCGTCTCCTGCCTGCAGTGCCGCCGGTGTCCTCACTACTTCCTCCCCAACCTTGATTTATTTCAGGGCAAAGCGACATCAGCCCTCGAGGCGGCCGCCAAGCAGACCTGGAGACTCGCGAGGGAGATCCTGACCAACGCTAAGAGCCTGGACAAACTCTGAACTCTAAAAATAAATGAACTCAATTAACTCGAAACAAAAGACTTTGAGAACGGTGAAAAAAAAAAGAGATCTGCAGCCACGCCTGGACAAACTCAACCAACAAACAAGACCTAGAGACTCACAGGAGAAATTCTGAGCAGTGACAAAAGCCAGGACCGACTCGAATAAACAAAAAACATGCAGAGTCACCAAACTCGAACAATTTACAAAGACACAAACGGGGGGGGAAAAAGAGAGACTCATGGGCAACTGTAAGAGACTGAACAAACTCTGGAAGAAAAAAAACAAAGTGTGGAGAAATCTGCACCAACCTGGAAAAACTTTATACCGTAAAAAAAAAAAAAAAAAGAGGTGGAGACGAAGCGAAGTGTTCTACAGCGACGAGAACCAGGAAAAACTAAAACCGAGGACGGTTTGCTAAAGAAATCCTGGACACAATAAATAATAATTCAATCCAACAACGAGGCATGTTGAAGATCACATCACGTTACAGATTCCGAAAGACTGTTGGTTTTTTCCCACCAGGACATTTTACAGCGGCGAGAATAAAAAAATAAACATCCATTTTAATGTCATGTCATGATTTTACTCTTCGACAGCTTGGACAAAACTGTAAAATAATAATAATAAAAAACAACGATGAAAACTTGTAAAGAGAACCTCCGCGGACTCCAGACTTTTCTTTTCACTGAAAGTGGACTTAACGGAGTCGGATGAAGAGAAACGTTTCGGCCGAGACGCAAGCGGGAAATTTTGAGAGGAGAAAAAGTATTAACGTGAAGGTACATTTTAACGTCTGCTTAAATCTTTTTTTTTTTCACAAAGTGAATTTTTTTATTTAATTACCATGCACAATATCTTTAATTGCTTTAATGTTAAAAAAAAAACTGTAGCGTGCCAAGTTTTCCATGTGTCTAAAATTTTAAATGTTAATAAAAATGATATTAAAACGTAGCATTTGTTGTTGTATGTTTTTATTATTATAAATAATAAAAAATAAATGATAATAATAATACTTTGTTATCCCATTATCCAACAAATGCTTCATCTAAAGTTAGATTTAATATTTAATTATGGTGTAAATAAATTGAATCATGGTGCATGTATTAAAGCTATTAATAATACATTAATAACTAACTAATATATAATGTATTTAATCAATAAATAACCACCGTATATATATATGCGTCATAATGATCTGAATACGTTTACTTTCATGTAGGCTTCTTACAGTGCAGAAAATCCTTAATATAAATTGTTGAATGAACAATTTTTGCATTTGTTACACTTATTAAAATATATTTTTACACAAATAACTTGAAAAAATATTTTTCATGAATAGCCAGATCATACAGAGCCTGATCAAATACGTTCTTATGAAGCAGCTACAGTGCTTTAATCCTGATAAATACAATTTAAAAATACACCAATTAAAGATACATAACCTACAACTTAATAACTTATAATAACATTTTTCAAATGTCTGAACAGAAGGAAAAAAATCCAGAAATTAAACCGTGCTCTAACGGTTACAAACCTTTTTAGACCAAAACGGAGGTAAAGAATTCACTATGAGATAAACTTGATTTAAAAATTATTTTTAAAAATAATATCCGACTACAAATAAACTAACTTGCTGTATTTTTAAAAATAAGTTTAAATAATAATTTTACATCTCACTGCAGATGGAAAGAAGAATTCTACTTGAAGAGATGAAGTAAAACCGTGTGTGAGAGTTATTATAGGAAAGAAATATTGTAATAAATATGTAATAAAATATATTATTATTATTATTATTATTGTGTATGTGTTTGTAAAATCTTGTACAATTTCACACATGCACAGGTCTAATTCTATTTAAAGTAGCGGTCCTCAGATCTAGTGCACTCCATCCACACTATCTAGTGCTACTGAGAAGGAAGTGCGCAACAACCTAGTGGGCCAAATCTCAGTTTCCCACTGACGGAATGTTCAGAAAAGAGAATTCCAAGTGATGAAGTCATGATGGGCTTTTCACAAACAGACCAATCAGCAGCTTTAGCTACACACACACACACACACACACACACACACACACACACACTCCACAGAATCCTAATCCACACTCATTATAACCACACACTGCACATCTCCCTTTTAATTTCCATTCTACTTTCTTCTGATATTTTCTGTGTGTGTGTGTGTGTGTGTGTGTGTGTGTGTGTGTGTGTGTGTGTGTGTGTGTGTGTGAGTGTGAGAGAGAGAGA
>JAQQZX010000013.1:9797216-9807216 GCA_030068355.1 Notoglanidium maculatum | reverse complement strand
GATAATGTAAAGGTAATGTAATGGTAATATAAAGATAATGTAAAGGTAATGTAACTGCAAAGTGAAGGCAAGGTAATAATAATATACACAGAATGTAATGAAAATGTAAAAGAATTCAAAGTTCATGTAAAGGTAATGTAAAAGTAACATGAATAAAATATAAAGATAACTTAAAAGATAAAAGGCTACGTATGTTTTGCAAACATCCACTGAATGAACTCCTCCTATGTTGGTCACATGACACCAAGTCGCCCCTGAAGCACTAGTGTGTTATAAATTCTCACATACGTATTCATTTATTTTTCAAACTCAACCTGACTCTTGTCTACTGAGCCCTATTTGGATAATTGCTAAATTACTAAATTAATAAGCTGGTAAGTTAATCAGTGTGCTTCAATGAGTTTATTAGTTGGTTAAGTGGTTTATCCATTAATTAGTTTTTTAAGCACTTTAACCCCGCTATAAGTTCAGCAGAATTTTATCAGCTTCAGCTGTTCTATATGGTGAAAATGCACCAGACTGAACATTTGATTGGCTGTTGACCTGTCAAATTGGTTATTATTATTATTATTATTATTATCATTATTATTCTGCTGCCTGATTGGCTACTGACCTGTCGAATGAGCTGAAATGGGCTTGGAGTTCTTGCTTCCCCAAAAATGCTGGTGGTAGGAGACTTGCATCCACGACGACATCATCTGAAGGGGCGGAGCTAACCAGGCTCCGCAGAATGTCCTTCACTTTTACACTCTTTTCCTTTTTATCCTTGTCTGTGTCCTCGTGACCTTTGACCTCAGACGACAATGTGGACAGGGCCTCAGAGATGGCGTCTGGGGCTGAGCGGGATTCGGCATCTCTCGGGGAAGCAGGTGAGCGCTCAATTGCGGGGGTTGAGTCACGACGTTGGAGGGGGGAGGAGTTTTCCAGGTTAGAACTGACGCTCTCTACACACACACACACACACACACACACACACACACACATGGAGCGTTCATTTAGATTTACTAATAAAAATGAATAATAAAACTAATAATCACTGTGTGTGTGTGTTGCACTTTACCTGTGCGCCGAGCAGAGCGTGTGCTGACTCTCTTGTCGTTGTGCGGCTCCAGAATGTCTCGGTATTTGGACACCATGAGAACAGAGATGAAGTAAACAACAGCCAGAGCCAAAAACTGAGCCTGCTTACTATCCTCCTAGACACACACACACACACACACACACACACACATACACACCATGTGATGCTATAAACATCAGTATACATCTCAGTACATTTGCATTTTGCACTACATATTACTTTCTGATTCACTCTTATTCTGACTCACTGATTCTGAATTTGATTCTTATTCTGAATCTGATTCTCACTGATTTGACTGACTTGGACTTTGATTATGAATATGTTTCCTGTGATTTCTTTGAATCATATTCTAACTGTGCACCTGACTCTGAGTCCGTGTCTGCTTACGATTCCTAGCAATAATTATCAGTCAGAATTTAGGTCTGAAAACTGATTCTGATTCTAAAGTTGACTCATATTCAGAGTCTGATTATTTACTAATTTGGACTCTAATAACGATTTTGAGTCTTATTCTGAGTTTTAGTCCAATCCTCAAAACCAACTCCAAATCTGATTCAGATGCTGACTTTGAGTCCAAGGATGACTATAATATAATTTCTGAAATATGAGTCTTTAAAGTGATTTGAATCAAATTCTAAATATCTGACTCTGATTCTGAAAATGTATCTGATTCTAATCCTGTTCTTATGGTGGCTTGGACTCATATTGAGTCTGATTGTGGATTTGAAATGTAATTATGATTCTAAAAACAGATTTTTTAAAAATCTGACTTGTATTATAATTCACATTTAAAATCTGATTCTTTCTGATTCCAAAACTACTACAGTTACACTTTTTTTTTTATCTTATTCTAAATCTAATTCTGATTCCCAGATTGAGTCTGAATCAGATTCAGTGTGTCCAATCCTGATCTGAGTCTTATTCTAGTTCAGAGTCTCAGTCTGCCTCTAAGTCTGACTCGCATAACAGAATCTATTTCAGAGTCAGATTTTAAGAACTGGTTCTGGGTTCAATTTTGACTCTGGATCTGGAGAAAAATGAGCATGATTCCTTGTTGAAATCTAAAACTGAACTATGAACTATATTATGAATCTGATTCCAAATCCGATTCTGTTTCTCATTCTGAGTCATTGTTTCTCAGAAGCTGATTCCTAAATTCCAAATTTGATTAATCTGATTCTGAATCTATTTAGTGAAATGGGGACTTTACAATGTCTCTGAACACGATGGCTCGGAGACGGTTGATGTCCATGTCCTGCAGCAGACGTTCCACATCTTGGACTGGAGAGATCGCTCCTGATAGAAGGTCCACAGGACTCTGCATAAGACACACACACCCTTTAACTATGAGGACTGACAAAAATTTTACTCGAACAAAATATGTACTGGTCCAATCATAATCTGAACACTTAAATGAATCCTAATCCTGAATCTAAACCACAAGGTATGAGTGTTATAGAGAAGGTCACACAGATTGTGCTTTGTTTCATCCATACATTAAGTGGAGTGGTGTTTGGGGTGTGTGTGTGTGTGTGTGTGTGTGTGTGTTAACTCAGCACACTGAATTATAGATGAGCCAAAGGTTTCACACACACCACTTTCTAGAAAGAAACAATTTTTTAACAGGAACTTCAAATATCAAAACAAAATGGTGTAATGTAACGATCGTGCTAAACTAGCACTGAGCTTAGCACGCTAACGGTAATCAGCACAAACTCAGACGGGAAAAGACAAAAGGTACATTTTTTGTGTGCGTGCATGTGTGTGCATGTGTGTGCATGTGTGTGTGTGTGTGTGTGTGCGCATGTAACTCGCCTGTGCTGGAATTAACTTGGCATTTCCCAGAAGGCCTTGCTGTGTTTTCTCCATTCCAGCTTTACAGAGAGAGTGATGCTGACACTCTAAACAACTCCTCACAGCCATAGTGCACACTGAGAGATGGGGGGGGGTATCAGAGACAAAATAGCATTTACAAGAAGAAGAAGAAGAAGAAGAAGAAGAAAGAAAGAATGAAAGAAAGAAAGAGAGTGTGTGTGTGAGAGAGAGAGAGAGAGAGAGAGAGAGAGAGAGAGAGAGAGAGAGGGAGAGATAGGTGCCAGAAAAGAAAAAAGATTAAGAGAAAGAAGGATGAAAAGAACAGATTAAGGATGAGAAAGACAAAACAAAAAAAGAGAAACACAACAGATACATTAAGACAGGAGACAGACACACACACGAACAGCTCAACAACACACACTGTATTGTCTCTCACACTCTCAGTTGGTGTGTGTGTGTTTGTGTGTGTGTGGGTGTGTGTGTGTGTGATGAATATTTGATAAAGCCTCTTGGTGTGTAATCAGATTTCGGGGCAGCAACAAGATTTCATCTGCCTCTATAATGATAACTATGCGCACACACACACACACACACGCGCACACACATGCGCACACACGCGCACACACGCGCACACACACGCGCACCTCACTGCCACATATTTTCACTCACAGCTGGGTCTAAATGGCATGCAATACATCAGATTAAAAACTTGTTAGTGTGCTTTCGCTCATACACACACACACACACACACACACACAAAAGTGCACTTAAACATGGCATGAGATATATCATTAAAAGCAGCGAGTGTGTCTTTCTCCTCTGGAGTGTATTAAAGTAACATCAGCTATTACTCAACTCAAAGTGTGTATATGTTCATTCGTGTGTGTGTGTGTGTATCTGATCAGTCGTTGCAGTGTACTTGACATAGCGACCATTTTGTTAAGAAATAGTACAGGAGGCGATTACACAAGTGTGTATTTGTGTGTGTGTGTGTATGTGTGTGTGTGTGTGTGTGTGTGTGTGTGTGTGTGTGCGCATGTACATGCAAGGCAAATGAATAATGGAAGCAATCTGAAAACCTTGTGTTCTGTTACAACCCTGAAATTGTAGTCTGTCTCTCTCCACACACACACACACACACACACACACACACACACACACACACACACACACACACACACACACACACAAACATACACAAACACACAATGCTCACAAAATGGCCGCCTCAGGCTACAAACCAGCCATTTCAGAGAGAGCAAACTAATAACGGAGGCCATTTTATGTTACAGTATGTTAGAGTGAGTTTTATGTTATAATAACATCATCAAAAAACTCGTATCAGAGGGAACGAGGGGAAAATAAATACAGAAGAGAACATAAAAAGGAAAAGTGATGGTCCCTAGTGTTCCCCATTTCCATTTTCCAAATGTTTCTCAATATGACTGGATGCTGAGAAGAGCGATTAGGGTGTCATTTTATTCATACAGAGCCTTTTATTAACAAATTACTAACACACTGGGGTAAAATGTTGGCTTTTCCAAGTAGGGTTGCCAAGTATGCAAAAAACAAGTATGCTGATGGAAGGATTTTTTTTTGGAGCTAGTTTAAAAATAGTCTACCCCATCAAGCGAATAATTTGAAGTAAACCAAATCAATTTTCACAAAAAGAGTCCATGGAATATGATGTAGAGAACAATTTCTGTTTTAGGATATAATACAAAGACTGGGAAAGTAAAAAGAGTGGATCGTGTCCTTAGCAAGCAAACACATGAAGTTGTATTGTGGATGTTGCAAATTATAAATGCGGGTGCGATGCTTTCAATGCAAAAAACTTTGAAAATGAAGAAAAAAGCAGATGTAAACGTAGCATAACTTCTAACATTAGCGAAGTTCTCTAGCCAACTAGCTTATCAGACAGATCTTGTAGATTTTTAGATGCATTTTTGGTTGCCATGTTTTGTTCCCCTTTTAATGATTTTGTCAAGACAAGTTGTGATGAGAAAGGAAGAGACAAAGAGATAGAGAGAATGAGGCAGTTAGAAAAAACAAAGGGACAGACAAAAAGAGATAGAGGCAAAGAGAAAGACGAGCGTGTACCGAGGCGTAGGCACTGTCTCAGGACTCCTCCTGACGTCATGTTCTTCTCCGCCTCGATCTCGGTGAAGTTCAGCGCGCTGGACAAGATGAGGACATCCACTAGAGAGACAAGACGCTGTAGGTAGGACAGACACGTTTCCACTTCCAGACCCTGAGATGCGTCTATCACCTCCAGCTCATGCTGAAAACAAACACAGAGCAGCATCATCATCACCATCATCCTCATTACCACCATCACCATCATCATCACCATCATTCTCACCACCACCATCATCATCATTACCACTATCACCACCATCATCCTCTCCACCATCACCATCATCATCATCACCATCATCCTCACCACCACCGCCATCATCATTACCACCATCACCATCTTTGTCACCATCATCTTCACCACCACCGCCATCATCATTACCACCATCACCATCATCGTCACCATCATCTTCACCACCACCATCATCATTACCACTATCACCACCATCATCCTCTCCACCATCACCATCATCATCATCACCATCATCCTCACCACCACCGCCATCATCATTACCACCATCACCATCATCGTCAGCATCATCTTCACCATCACTGCCATCATCATTACCATCATCACCATCACCGCCATCATCATTACGACCATCACCATCATCACCATCATCCTCACCACCACCGCAATCATTACCACCACCACCACCACCATCATTACCACCATCCTCACCACCACTGCCATCATCATTACCACCATCACCACCATCATCATCACCATTATCCTCACCACCAACCACCATCATCATTACCACCATCACCACCATCATCCTCACCACCAACCACCATCATCATTACCACCATCACCACCACCATCATCACCATCATCCTCACCACCACCACCATCATTACCACCATCACCATCATCATCCTCACCACCACCACCATCATCATTACCACCATCCTCACCACCACTGCCATCATCATTACCACCATCACCACCATCATCATCACCATCATCCTCACCACCACCACCATCATCATTACCACCACCACCGCCATCATCATCATCACCACCATCATCCTCATCACCATCACCACCATTATCATCATCACCATCACCACCATTATCATCATCAACATCATCCTCACCACCACTGCCATCATCATCACCATCATCCTCTCCACCATCATCACCATCATCCTCACCACCACCATCATTACCACCATCACCATCATCATCATCCTCACCACCACTGCCATCATCATCACCATCATTACCACCATCACCATCATCATCATCCTCACCACCACCACCATCATTACCACCATCACCATCATCATCATCCTCACCACCACCATCATCCTCATCACCACCATCATCATTACCATCACCACCATTATCACCACCATTATCATCATCAACATCATCCTCACCACCACCGCCATCATCATTACCACCATCACAAGAACATAACGCACTCTACCAACACACACAGCTATACACATTCACACACACACTTGTGCACACACTAACCGTGGATGAAGTGGCCGCAGAGAGCAGAGGCAGGATTCCTCCAGACACCATGATCAGATTATCCACCACCTGAGAGATCAGATGCACTGTGTTGTGCACAAAGACCACATTCTCGCTGCTGTTCACAAAGTCCATCACCGTCTTTGTGGAGTGACTGTCAACACAGACACACACAGACACACACAGACACACATCAGCAACGCATAACAATGACAACTGCATCCGTATTCCCACAATTCCTGTAACTCACCTCCTCCACATCTGCACATCTGTCTCGATGGAGAAGAGCAGGTCGGTCAGCAGGCGCTGGTGCATGTGAGACCACTTGAATTCTGGGATACGAAACATGCTGGAACGAGGGGAGGAGGGTGAGGAACCATCTTGGTTTTGTGCAGACGCGCCGGCCACCGTTTGGGCTTGGCCTCCAACCTGCAGAACCACATTATCTAGCTTTGAGTTAAAAATATCATAAAGCCTCAACTGTCCCTGGGCTAAAACCCAACTAGATATGTTCTAGAACCACAACTGTACCCATGGTAGAACCAAGACAGTCCCTGCGCCAGAACCACAAGTACGTTTGTCCCACAACCACAACTGTCCGTGTGGTAGTGCATGTTCTAAAACCAAACGTATGTTCTAGAACCATAACAACCCCTGTGTTAGAACCACAACATTCATGTTCTAGAACCACTGCCCATAGTTTTAGCATCAGCACTGTATAATGTCAGCATAGCACTAGCATGTTATAATAACACAGCCACAGAGATTAATTTCTTTTTAAAGTACAGTGACCACAATTAGTATAATGTTAGCACCATGTTAGCACAGTTTTAGTATAGTATCATATGACAGCTAGCACGTGATTCCATCCTGCAGAACTTATACTCATATTCTCATACAATTAGGATGAACACTAAACTAGCATTACGATTATAAAATGTATCCAAATTGAACTGGATAACTACACAGGGCAAATTGCCCATTTTCATTCAACTACTTTAAACAAAATAAAAATAAACTTTTAGCAACATTTAATCTTAATCCAAGTTTTGGCTAGCATGCTAACCAGCATATAATGTTAAAATATTAGCTTAGTAATATTAATAATCGACTTACAGTAGCTGAGGTGCCTTTCAGCTCCAGGCGTTCAGTGTCTATAGCCACGCTGGAGACGTCCAGCCTTGCAATTTTAACATCTTTGGGCTTGAAGACAGTCTCCGCACTGCGATTCTCTGAGACGCTAGGACCCTCCTGGGTGCCAGGGCTTGCCTCGGCACTAGGGGCCCCTTGAGTCCTTAGGTCCTCCTCCGAGGTAGGGATCATCTCAGCACTAGGGCCCTCCTGGACACTGGGATCCTCCTGCGAGTTGGGGCTTTTCTCCACACTGGAGTCCTCTTGCAAACTTGGACCCTTCTCTGCACTGGCGCTTGTGTCCTCACTAGGACTTCCCTGGTCACTACTGCCTTTGTCTGCACTTGCACTAGCCTGCATCTTCATGTCTGGACCCTCCTCTGTACTGGGGCCCTCCTCTGCACTGGGGCCCTCCTCTGCACTGGGGCCCTCCTCTGCACTGGGGCCCTCCTCTGAAACCTCAGATTTCTTCTCCTCTTTTTGTTCTTCCTCTTCACCATCTCCTTGGACTGAAGTCTCAGAAAGAGCCTCAACTACATCTTTCTTCTGAGACTCACCTCTTCCTGATTCTTTTCCTTCTTCACCTGCGGCAGGTTTCGTTTCCTTTTCATCTGCACTTCCAAGTTTATCGTCATCTTTTTTCGAGATCTTCTCCGTAATGGCTTCCTGATCAGCTTCTGACTTCTGGCTGCTTGCTTCTCCACTTTCATGTTCACCTGTTTCACCCTTGTCTTCGTCAACCGGTTTATCACTATCTGTCCTTTTCTCTACAGCATCTCCTTCTGCATCATTTCCTTCCACCACTTTCTGGTCATTCTCATCATTCTTCTTAGTCTCTTTAGGTGCCTTCGATTCATTTTTTTCCTGTTTCTTCTGAATTGTAGATTCATCTTTTTCTTCCTCCTCTTTCATGTCCTCTTCCTCAGCTCTGGCTAAGATGTTTGAAACGGTGACTTGAGCCCTTTCCTCATGTTCATCATGTTCTCCACAGATTTGTTCCTCCACCTTTAGCTCAATAATGGTGGATGGAGGTTCTACCGGAGTTTCTGCTGACTCTGCAGAAAGGTTGCTGTTCCTACTTGACCCAGAAACAGTTCTGATCTCAGCGCCACTCTCGGAACCCATGCGCTGGTATTCGTGAAAAACATGGGATAAGCTGTCTTTGTGTTGCTCGAAGGTGACCTGCAAGGAGAAATGGACTTTCAATCAGCATCAATATGACAGGATATAATAACAAAACCACCAATAGCTAACTGGAGATCAGTGGATCCTTACTGAGCAGGAACCCCATTACCAGTAGGAGGGCTTTCTTTAAAAAGCATCATAATCCATTTATATATTACAAAGTAAGGAAGGTAAGAATGAAAGTGTTAGGAAGGAAGAAAGACACGGAGGAAGAAAAACATTGAGGAAGGAAGGAAAAACGGGCAGAAGAAAGAAATACTGAGGGGAAAAAAGGAGGTAAGTGAGGAAGGAAGGAAGGAAGGAAAAAATGAGGAAAGAAGGGAGAAAAGGTTAAAGGGGGGGGAATGAAAAGCAAAGTCAGTACAGAGAGTAGATAGAAAAAAGAATGAAGAAGGAAGGAATGAAATGAAGAAGAAAGGAAGGAAAACATTAACAAAGGAAGGGAGGAAAGGAGGAAGGAAAGAAAAAAGAAGTTAGTACAGAATTAAGAAAGAACAAAGGAAGGAAGGAATAAAGGAAGGAGGGGAAGAAGAAAAAAGCTCCTAATGAGCTAAAAAGGGGTGCGCAAGTTCACGCAAAGCTGCTGATTGGTCGGCTGCTTTAAATCAGATTATGACATCATCACCACTATCATATAGCAAATTTCATTGATATTCAGTGCATGAATTTTAATGGAAACAGTCTATAGCTGATAAATAATCTATAGTGTGTAACTCGGCACCAGCTCCTGCTGAAATGATAAGCGTGGTGTATATGCAGTATTAGAGAAACACTCAGGACAGGAAATGGAGGAATAAGAAATGCAAGACAAAGAAGAAGAGAGAAAAAAAAGAAGTGCGAGGAATAACTGCACAAACAAACGAAAGTGGCTCGACAAACAGTGACGTTACCACACGAATGCACCCGGGAGCAGACCACGATAGCACGATTTCTAAGTGACAAATGAGCGTAACCTATTGCGGAAATGTCTCCATGAACAATCACACGGCAAAATAAGAGGGAGGAGGAAAAAAAAAAAAAAAAAAAAAAGAGTCAATTCGCGCTCAGGCACCAATTAGCAGCAGACGGTTTGGCAAAGCCCATCTAATTTACAACCCTCCATTTATCACAAAACACAGACAGAAAGTCAAACACACCGCTGGGAGAAAGAGAACACACACACACAC
>JAQQZX010000013.1:9772182-9782906 GCA_030068355.1 Notoglanidium maculatum | reverse complement strand
GAGTGTGTGTTAGGATTGTGATGAGTGTGTAGTTATAATGAGTGTGTGTTAGGATTGTGATGAGTGTGTAGTTATAATGAGTGTGTGTTAGGATTGTGATGAATGTGGTATAAGTTAAGCTGCTGATTGGTTATCTTACGCGGGTTTTGGATTTTGACGGTGGAGTCAGGTTCAGGGTGCTGCTTGTGGATGACCTGCGTGCATATCTGCTCTGTCAGAATCTGGAAAATAAACCAACCAAGAAAGAAAGAAATCATGATTAAACCAGAGCCCTCGGTAAGAATGAACTCTCAGGTAAAAACTGAAGTTTAAGATCTTACTGGCATTACTGACTTAATATTACTGAATCTGTTTTAGTGTTTGAAAAATTAGCAGTGAGGGGCCATTAGCTTTTAGGTTTGGGGTATGTAACAGTACAGGGGTATTTATGTTTGGTTTTGGAAAATTCACCAGTGATGAGGCTGTTTGTTTTGTGCATTAACAGTGAGCAGGTTTTTGTGTTTTGTCATACAGTAATGATGACATACATGATGTAAAATTTTTTGTTATTTAAATTATTATAAATTTACTATTATAATTTAACAACAACAAAAAAATGACACATCCAATAATACTTATTTAACCCCGAGAAGTTGTGACGCTGTGTAAATTGTAAATAAAAACAGACTGCAATGATTTGCAAATCAGCTGAATTTCAACTATATTTAACTGAATACAATACAAAGTCAAGATATTTAATGTTCAAACTGATGTATCTTACAAACGTTGTAAATATACACTCATTCTGAATTTGATGCCGGCAAAACGTTCCAAAAAAGTTGGGACAGGGGAAACAAAAGACTGGGAAAGTTGTGGAATGCTCAAAAAACAATTTGGAACGTTATGCAGGTAAAACAGGTTAACTCGTAGCATTGTGATTGGGTATGACATCGTCGTTCACAAGCAAGGATGGAGCAAGGTTCACCAACATACTGTGTTTCAACATTTCAGTTTTTCAACATACAACTGCAAGAAATTTATGGATTTCCCCATAAACTATCCATAACATCATGAAAAGGCTCAGAGAATCTGGAGAAATCTCTGCATGTAAGGGACAAGACCCAAAACCAACCCTGATTGCCCGTGATCTTTGAACCCTCAGGTGGCACTGCATTCAAAACTGGCACAATTGTATAAAAGACATTATTACATGCGCTCGGGAACACTTTGGAAAACCGTTGTTGATAAACACAGCTTTTCACTGCATCTACAAATACAAAGCAAAAGCCATAGATCAACAGCATCCAGGAACGCTGCAGAGTTCTCTGGGCCCGAGTCCACGTGTCAAACTGCTTTTGGAAATCATGGACGTTGTGCTAAAGAGGAAAAGGACTGTTTGTTACCAGTGCAAAGTTCAAAAGCCAGCATGTGTGACGGTATGGTGTTAGTGCACATGGCATGGGTAACTTGCACATCTGTGAAGACACCATTAAAACTGAAAGGTACATACAGGGTTTGAAGCAACATATGCTGCCTCACTGACAATGTCTGTTTCAGGGACGTCCCTGCTTATTCCCGAAAGACAATGCCAAGCCACATTCCGAACATGTTACAACAGCGTGGCTTCGTAGTACAAGAGTGTGGGTATTAAACTGGCCTCCCTGCAAACGCGTACTGAGTCTTGCTAAAAGAAGAGGTGATGGAACACAGTGGCAAACATGACCCTGTCCCAACTTTTTTTGGAACGTGGTGCAGGCATCAAATTCAGAATGAAAGTATATTTACAAAAATCAATAAAGATTATCAGTTTGGACATTAAATATCATGTCTTTGTATTGTGTTCAATTGAATGTAGGTCAAAATTGATTTGCAAAACATTGCATTCTGTTTTTATTTACATTTTTCACAGCGTCCCAACTTCAGGATAAAAAACCCAAATGTGTATTTTGAGTTTATTTTAATTTATTGTTCACGTTTTTGGATACTGCATAGCATTGACAATAGGTACAGATATAAAGTTATTATTATTATTAAATTAATTTTTATCAGTTGCCATTTTATTCAGCTAAAGTAAGGACGATTTCAATGAGTTTTATAAATTAATCTAAAACTTTAGTCTGACCTCGAACAGGACGTTGTACGTGGTCATTGAGAACTGACTGGAGTGCAGCAGCAGGCGTTCAGTCAGGAGCGAAAATAAACCGTGACTCAGCATTACCTCGGACTTCCTCCTGAAACAGGAAATGACGTCAAATCAGAATGAACATCATCATCACCACCGTGAATCACATGTTTTCTGAAAACTTTTTTTGAAAAACAAATGATCAAAAAACTAATTCATGATTAAAATGAGCCATTAAAAAAGTGACCCTTAAAGTGAGTCCTTAATTAAGGACTGACTCATTTACATGTCATAACCATATATTTACTATACTGCTGATTTCTAACTTAAATACAAAGCTGAAAATGAATGAAATTAACAATAAACTACAATGAACAGCATGTTATGGTATTCCTTTACGTTTTCCGAAAGTTGTGGACTGAAACCGGAGTAAACATGAGCGTGTGAATGAACGAAATGAAGAGAGAAACTTACTTGGGCTGTAAATGTCGCAGGAAATACCCCAACACTTTCAGAGCCTGCACTCGAATCCCTTCACTTTTAGATGCCAAGAGTTTGTAAATTACTCTGTATTAAAACACACACAAGGAAAATGATGACTTCGAACATGAAGTGTCATTTCATAACACTCATAACATAAAAATTGTTAAGAACTGCATGCAGTTTCTTTTTTTTTTATCTAAAACTGTGCTTGAAATTTTTTACAAAAATATTCTTTCAGCTGTATGTACTAATGATGATGAACAATTAACATTAACAAACACTGAAAAAGGGAAAGCAGTTCCAGAGCCATGGACGTGACATTTGGACTCCAAAGTATTGTCCAAAGGAGCATGATTTGTTCATCACACTTTACATTAATATAGTAAGCTTTGCAACCAAAATGTGGCTTCGAGTAACATTGTTTGTGTTGTATAAACTTATCCTATAAAATGTTATGGACGTGACTTGGCTGTGGAACCACCTGGAAATATAAATATAATTTCAATCAGTTTCTTATTACTTAGAAAATCCTTTTTATTCATTCTAGTTCCATACATTCTGTTACTTTTTATTTAGTCTATTTTACAGATACATACATTTTTAAAAAGAGTATTTTTATTTATTTCATAGTTAAGTATTAAAATAAATACCATCATTTTAAATAATATGAAATAACTTTTTTACTAACAATAAAAACACCAGTTTACTAAAATACATTTTAAATTAAAAAGAAACAAAACAAGTTCTTTTTGTAATTGTTTTAGTTCATTAGTGTAGGTAAAGATTTATGAGTAAAAATATAAAATAAAAAATAAAAAAAAATTTTAAAAAGCATTTTTTATTTCAATGCTTTAGCTAATTAGTACAGGTAAATATTAAATCAAAAACAACAACAAAAAAAAATCCAAAAAGGTATATTTTTATGTCATTGGTTTAGCTAATTATTGTAATTTTATATATATATATATATATATTTTTTTTTTTTTTCTTGCATTTAAAATTTCAAATTCTTGCATATTTAATCATATAATTCATCTAAATTTTTAATTGTAGATTGCACAAATATTGTCACACTTTACTTTTTAAAATTAATTGCAAAATAATTTTCTTTTCCCTTTTCCTTGACTCTTTCTCCTCGTGACCGAAATGAAACCCTCTCTGCCTCCTTCCCGATGGTGAGTGTGCGACGGAAGTGTGTGATGGAAGTGTGTTTTTATCGGTGTTGTCAGCTCTAAAATGAACATTATAGCTGGGGGTTTTACACACCGAGCGATCCAGACGCCCCCCGCTAGCCTGAACTTTTAACTCCACGTCTATAAAGGAAAGTATGCACAGCGTGGATTAAAACAAAAGCAGCCTGTGAGCTTTCCTTTAACGCAGAGTCTGCACTACTTCACTTAAATTACACTTTAGCCTTAAAAGGGGAAACGCACGCACTTACACACACACCTTCAGGACACGTTAGCGCTGTGAGACGCTAAAACAGAGGTGTAACTAAATATCTGTATAACAATAAACAAGAAGTTATAAGGTTACGGCTCTTTTACACAGGTGTAGATAATGCTATCACAAGAAAGGCACTGTTTATTTATAATACATATTTTATACATTTTTATATCATCTCACTTATGTGTCAGATACAAAGTATCTATAAGTTACATCATTTTCTTTATTGTTAATAATATCAACGATCTTTCTTTTGACACGCAATGTAGGATCTTAACAGGAAGCTTTGGTTACTAAGCAACCAAACATAACGCACAAAGATGAGCGAAATTTATGGACATAACAAAAAAAAGTGTAACTGTTTTATTGGCGTATTAATTAATAAAAAATTTAATTATTGTAAATTCTCATTGAAATACATATTAATTATAATATATACATTAAACGACATACAAGAAAATCTTTAACTTTACACTACAGTCATTAGGAATATTATTCCGGATATTTCAGGGGTGTAATCGGGAGTTCGTGTGACGGGGTTCAGCTTTGAGAACAGAAATGATTTATTTTTTTCATTAAAAAAATTTTTTTTCAAATAAATCAATCGCTCTATCTTCAAAATGTATAGACTCATTTTTTTTTTTTACAATGCCTACATAACTTTTCAACCAAAAAGTATTTATTTATTTATTCATCCATCCGTATTTCGAGAAGTATAATAAATAAATCACACGTTCTACGAAGGCGAGTCAAATTTTTACTTTTTTTATTGTTGTGAATTGTTTACTGTAACTCACAGAATGATTTTTCAACATAATGCCCATTTGGTTCAGCACAAATGTCCCAGCGCTTAATAAATCAGAAAAAAATTCCATAACAAATTTATGCCACTTATTTTTTTCGCTAATTAAAACCGAAATGAAATCTCAGTTTTGCTGCTTGCAGAACTAGTTGTCAGTTTGGTGCGTTTCAGAAGAAGACAGTTTTGTCTCACCGGATGCCGTTGCGCTGATCGAACGCCTGCACCATGGAACTCGGGTGCTCGGACATCAAGGCCACGAGCAGCTGCAGGACGTCCATCAGGTTATCATCCTGCAGAACACAAATACATGAGAAATAAACATACAAATCACTGATATTAATATAACGCATCAACCTAACTGTATAACAAGACACAGGAATTGGAATTAATATGATTAATATTTTGGATTAGATATAATAATCAAGCTAGCTAGTTAGAATAAACAAACACAACAGGACTTTCACGTTAATCATAAAGTGTACACTACGTTCCCTCAGGAGTGTCCCTAAGTGTGTATTCTCTTTCATAAAAGTGAATCTGAATGAGTGATTGAGCAGGAGTGTGTGAAAACAAACACACTGATTACTGAGCAAAGGCAACCCTGGAAATGGTAACGATGTCAGGAAATACTGCATTAATGTGTGTGTGTGAGACATTCAGAAGCAAAACTGACTAATTAAAGAGGATTTATTGCCACATAGGTTTGAGCTCACAAGAAAAGGAAAGAATACGATCCTGTTTTTTAGCCTGGGGTGCCATCTAGAGGAGAAAACACTCAAATGATTAAAAAAAATTATTCAGAATTTCTATCTGAGATTATCTCAGTGCTGCGTCTAGGTGATAGGACAGTGTGAAGTGACAGATCAGGTGTGTGTGTGTGTGTGTGTTACCTCATGCATAGTGAGCAGGTAGTTTAGGATGCTCTGAAGCTCATCTTCCTTCACTCCTGAATCCTGGAGGTCAGACAAGCGTTTTAAGTTGGTTTATTTTTCAAACAAGCATTATTACTACTAGTAGCAGTAGTAGTATTAATAGTACTGTTAATAGCAGCAGTTCTATTAGTAGCATTTATTTCAGTAGTAGTAGTAGTAGTTGTTGTGTTAGTAACAGCATAGTAGTATTAGTTGTAACTGTAATATGTTTTAGTAGTAGACAGTTTTATTTGGATTACTATTAGTAGTAATGGTATTAATAGTACTAGTAGGATTAGTATATAGTAGGATTATTATTATTATTAGGAGTAGGAAGTATTAATAGTAGTCATGCTTGTATTAGTAGTAGTAGCAGATTTATTAGTATTTCTTTTAGTACTAGACATAGTTTAATTTAGATTAGTATTAGTAATAATAGTATGAGAAGCAGTAGAAGAATTAATATTTAGTAAGATTATTATTATTAGAAGTAGTAGCAGAAGAAAAAGAAGTAGTATTAGTGGTAGTAGTAGAATTAGTATTTAGTAGGATTAGTAGTAGTAGTAGTAGTAGTAGTAGTATGAAGTTGTAATAACAGTCATGTTTGTATTAGTAGTAGTAGATTTATTAGTATTAATAGTAGTTGTAGTATTTGTTTTAGTAGTAGACAGATCTAGTAGAAGTAGTGTTAGTAGTAATAGTATTGATTTTATTAGTAGGATTAGTATTCAGTAGGATTATTAGTAGTAGTAGTACTCAACTTTGGATTAATAGAAGTCACCATTTTATTAATATTTGTAGCAGAAGTAGTAGTACCACGGTAGTGAGCATGGTAGCAAGACTAGTACTAGAAATATTTGTAGTAGTAGTAGTACTAACTGTAGTAGTAAGACTAGTATTACAAATATTATTATTTGCAGTAGTAGAAGTACTACTGATAGTAATAAAGTAGTAGTAATAATAATAATAATAAAAGATGGAGGGAGAGATCAGTAGTAGTGATATTATTAAGATTGTTAGTATTATTTGTATAAATGTCAGGGAATGAAACTGCACTAGCGAATGCTCACACAGTCATTACACATGTAAAAAAAAACAAAAAAAAAACCAATATGGAAATTCAGACATATAAAAATGGATAATTACTCAAAAGAGTAACATGTAAATACGAGTTCAGCGCTAGCCTGTAGCAGCAGGTGGTGTAAAGAAAGACACTCTGACAGCTGAATGCATGATTTGTATAGAAAAATAAGATGAAAATGAATATTGTGTGTTTGTGTTTCACCTTCATAATGAGCTGTTTGACAAAGAGCAGCAGGAAGGCTCTGAGAGAGTGGATCTCCTTCTGATTGGGCCTCGGACCATCTACAATACAAACACACACACTATTGATAGTAATATCACCATGCTACTGTAATAAAAAGTGTGTTGCACTCTACAGTGCTGTATATTTTCCAAAGTGGTTACTGCTGTAGCTGCATCGCAAATCACAATCATAAAAGTGCACTAAATAGGTTATTACCATGACAGTTTACTCTTACATGGTATATTATTTTGTACAGAATATGCATGCACCAATGTATATGTAAGAATATAGTGTACTATTCATTTTCCTGTTGTCACAGTGACTTGATGGATCTGGAAATCCATATATGGGCATAAAATGTGTCGGAGTTCATTGGTCTCTATTATATATGCAAGTGTGCAATACAGAGCAAATGTAGGTGAATATTTATCTTTGTTTACTGTTGTCTTTTTTTTTGTGTGTGTGTGTGTGTGTGTGTGTGTGTGTGTGTGTGTGTGTGTGTGTGTGTGTGTGTGTGTGAATACCGAGGCCTTTAGGCATCACTCCGCTGCGGTCCTGTGGATTAACCACCCAGTAATAATATTTGAGCGTGTGCATGACCTGCAGTACAGTTCCCACCCGACGCACGGCATTGTAGATCGTCACTGTGCTGATGAACTCAGTGGCCAAATAAGTGTACAAGACCTGCTGCACCTGTACACACGTACACACACACACATACACACACACACACATTACTCCTTCTGTCATTCAAAAGCTTTATGTATATCTAATTTACTAGATACATTAGTACAAATTTACTGATCTAAGCTCCTAGCTAACATTGATTAACAAATATTTTTTTGCATGTTTTTATTTTGCATAATTAAAATAAAAAGTATGTAAATGGATGTATTATTATATCATGGAAATAAGATCCATACATAAGGTCTATGATACACACACACCTACATTCACACACACACCTGCCCTAGCGCATACACGTACACACACAGCTCTAAATGAAATTAGATCAGCAAATCAGCACCATTCTGCGTCACCACATCTAGCTGTGACTGCTCTGTGTGTGTGAGTGTGTGTGTGTGTGTGTGTGTGTGTGTGAGAGAGAGAGATTGTGAGAGACATCTATCTCACCTTGGCTGGTGTGTGTATCCAGATGGCTGGGTTGAACAGGATGTGATCACACAGCTGTTTGAGCAGTAAGGCGCCATTGGACAGGTTACTCAAACACCGAGCAAATGACAAAATGATGTCCAGCACAGGCCTTGTTACGTGGACTTTGGAAGACTAGACACACACACACACACACACACACACACACACACACACACACACACACACACACAGTTGAAGAGACCTCGTTACTTTGGCTATTAATATTATTTGGCTTATTTGCATTATTTACTTGCATAACATTAGTGTAAACATCTGGCGAACCTAATTTTAGCATAAAGTCAAAATCATGTTGCTTAACATGAGTGCTAGCTAGATGTTAGAATAAGTTCAGCATAACGCTAGCATGAGGGATGACGTGACCTAAAATAAACAATGCAATAATACAGAAATGTACACTAAAATGCAACTCTGATAGTAATGGGTGAATGAAAACACACTCCTGAATGAAATGAAAGTGGCACACTCCTGTAAAACATGCATCTTACCCATGCCCATAGCCATGCTGTGAGTAAAAAACACTAATAAATAGTTGTGTCTGTAGTATACATAGTACTAGGAGTAGTATGAAAAATCATACTAATAACAGCAATATCAGTAGTAGTAATCGTATTAATAGCAGTACTAATAGCAGTAGTAGTAATCGTAGTAATAACAGTGTTATTAGCAACAGAAAGAATAGTAGTAATAGCAGCAATAATGCAGTAATACTAGTAATAGTAACAGTAATAAAAGTAGCAATAGCAGTAGTAGTAATAGCAGCAGTAGCAGTAATAACAGTAATAGCATTAGTAATAGTAACACTAATAGCAGTACTAATAGTAGTAATAATAGTAGTAACAGCAGTAGTAATAGTAGCAGGAATAAAAATAGCAATAGTACATTTATGGCATTTGGCAGACACCCTTATCCAGAGCGTAATAGTAGTAGTAATATTAGCAATAGCATTAGCAATAGTAGTACAAACAGCAGAAATAAGAGCAAGAATAAAGGTAGTAACAAATAGTGCTAGTCACAACAGAAGAAGCAGTAATAGCATTAGTAGTAGTAATAGTAGTAATAATAGTAGTAACAGGAGTACTAGTTACAACAGAAGCAGCAGTAGTAGTAATAGTAGTAATAATAGTAGTAACTGGAGTACTATTCACAACAGAAGCAGCAGCAATAGCAGTAGTAGTAGTAATAATAGTAGTAACAGGAGTACTAGTCACAACAGAAGCAGCAGTAATAGCAGCAGTAGTAGTAATTGTAGTAATAATAGTAGTAACAGCAGTACTAGTTACAACAGAAGCAGCAGTAATAGCAGTAGTAGTAGTAATAGTAGTAATAATAGTAGTAACAGGAGTACTAGTCACAACAGAAGCAGCAGCAGTAGTAGTAGTAACAGGAGTAGTAGTAGTATTTGTTATTAATTTTGAGCTTTGATCTGAATCAGGCAGCTGGTAAGCTGATAACATTACAAATCCCTGGTCATAAAGGACGTGTTAAATAACCATGAGAGCGTTATACACACCCCATCTCACTCCAAGATCTACACTCCATATTAGTTCCATATTAGTACAGTCGAATCCGGTTAATCGGACCACCGGGTAATCGGACCAGCCGCTTATTCGGACTGAATCTTAAAGAACCGAAACAAATCCTATGTACATAAGCCTAATATTATTCGCTTATTTGGAACAAAATTCCGTTTAAACGGACCAAAGAACGTGACAGCGAATAAGAAAAAGAAGCCACAAGTCGCCTGCGTACAGCGGATTTAAAGCGGGTTAGCGATATAAGGGAGGATCCCTGGCCTCCCCAGGAGAATTTACCCTATGCTTTTATCAAAGGTCAGGAAGTCCGAAAGGGACAAGAACAGACCCAGTGGGAGGTGAACACGCCCACCACGTTCTTTCCTAAAGCGGACAGCTCGGTAGCCGCCAGCGAGGTTATTGGACCCACTGCGTCTCCGCTTTCGGGGAAATGAAATCAAGCGTAAACCAGAGTGTTCGGCTTCACGTGCAAGGACATCCCCCCTGTCAATCATGATTAAAGTTTACACGAGAAGAGAAAGCCATTTCGCAACCCTTTTGCTTCAAAAAAATTTAAACTTGATCTTTACATTGGCTGCTTTTAGTGGCGAAGCTTTGAATGGCGAGAATTTTGTCTCCCTCCTGACCTTCACATCTTGACCCCGAAACGCCAAGGTTTCTTCAGAACACTTTAGTCAGTGAACAGTGAGTTGGTGCACAGGATGCCAGGAAATGCATCGAAACTTTGCGCCGCTATTTCATGCAGGAGGGAAGTGAAAGCAGTCCCATTGCTGCGTTAGAGGTTAGTGGTGATTTTGTTCAAGTGCAATCCGTCAAGAGAACGCGTCAGGTCACACTGGATAAGTTCCTCAAACGTTGACTGGAATTTGGTAAGACCTTTTTTTTATTGAGATTCGCATGTTGAGTACTGTACATGTATCGTGTAGATCGTTTCGAAGAATTTGTTTGTAAATTTATTTTTCAATGA
>JAQQZX010000013.1:9746226-9761850 GCA_030068355.1 Notoglanidium maculatum | reverse complement strand
AACTCCGGCAGGGCTAGCTATGACAGCATAACTGAAAGGGAGAGCCAGCAGGTAACACAGACATGAGGGCGCCCTGGGACATAAAGCAGCCAGCTGCTCCACCGTCAAAATTTATGGTAGTAATGATTATGAAACTCTAATCTGTAAAGCAGTCATGATTATACTTTGATACTCCATGTAATCAGGGTTTATTACATGTTTAACCGTAATGTTTATTATGGTATATGTTCTATACTATGTTATGTTATTCTATGTCATGTTAAACTTTACCACAGTACCATAGGTTCTAGAATGGCATACAAAAAAAGGCTTAAGCAGTTCTATATGTAAAGTCCTTTCTAAGCATGTTGTAAAAAGAAGTCTTCAAGAGTTCCTCGATGGTTCTTTATGAACAGGTATTTATTTTAAGAGCTCTTTCCTTCCACTTAGAACCTTATCTCAAAGTAGAACTCGCGTTTGTAGGATTCTACGTAGAACCTCCTAGAAGGACAAACCGAACACTCTTTAGAGTTGTAGGCGTAATCTGTCCTACAAAAAAGGGGTTTCTCGGTGGTTCTTTGATCATCGATGGTATTATTTCTACTCTTAGAAAAAGATTGTTGGGTATTTAAGGTAACACCTTTTTTTTGTAGGATTCTACATAACCTATAACAGTTCCCCTAGAGGGGCAAACTGGGACGAAAAACTTGATGATTGTTACTGGTTTCATAATGTAAGAAAAAATGGTTCTTTGGATAGTTTCACAGTTCTAGCTGCTAAAAAAAGCTAGAACCTTTTTTTTAAGAGACCCACCCAAGGCACAAAGTGAATCATCTTTGTGTTCATCAATTGCTTGATGAAAACCTTTGAAAGTGTATTCCTGAGCGATTAGGGTTTTCACATCCCGATAATATTTGATACAGATGAAGGAAACAAGTTTGAATTTTCCTGCCAACTTAAAAAAAATGTCTCAACCATATAATCATTGTGAAACCATGTGCATTTTTTATGTGCTGTTCCTTTTTGTCCAACATTTAAATATAAAAGAAAATACCACAATTTATTTGAGTGTTTTACTGGCTTTTCTGTCTGTGCTGCAAATTTTAACATGCTTATTACTTCAACACACCTGGTTATTGCACATGAAGGGCGTGTTAATGAGTTTAGGTGTGTTAGAGCCGGAAAAACTGGAGAACAGGTTGAAGAAATCCTGGAGCAGTGAATGAGATTAACTCCATCATGACATCATGATCCACACTATAATAATTGTAATATTTGCTGTTGTAGACACTTGACAAAACAGAAGAATGGTTTTCACTAAAACAACGCCCCCTGCAGGTGTAGTAAGTCTGTAAACAGATTTTAATTTAGTAAAGATAATAAGAAGTAACCTTGCACTAGTGACCTAACTATCAGTCTGCTGTTTTGCCTTCAGCTTGATTAGAGATGAAGAGCAGCACTATTTATAGAGAAAGAAAGAGCTGCGCTCTCTCTCTCTCTCTCTCTCTCTCTCTCTCACACACACACACACACACACACACACACACACACACACACACACACAGACTCCTAGACCGACCTGTTCAGTCGCCACTTCTGTGCCTTTACATAAACAAATTTGTGGGTGGAGTACAGATAGGGGCAGATACAGGGTGTGATGCAACTGTGGCAAATAATCAGTTGTAATAGTATAAAAAAATTCAGCTCTGTGGTTTTTAAATCATTAGTTTTTAAATAGTTTAATAATTATTTAAACTTTTTTGTTTGCTGCAGTTAACTAGTTATAATTTTAATAGTTAATTTTTTTATAATTATAATTTTATAATTTGAGTTTTATAATTTTAATGTTTAAAATGCAGTCATAACAGTTATAAGCTGAATTCACTAGTCATTTGGATTAAATAGGTTTTATCTGAAGCTAATTAACTTAGTTAGATGTTGGATGTAGTTGGATGTAATTTTTAATTTTTAATTAATATAGGGAAAGAGCTCATTAGGTACTCTAAATTCCTGAATTAAATGCTCCAGTGACTTTAATAAACAAACAAACAAACAAAAAAATAAATAAACATGATGGTATGTAAATGCCAAATATCACTATAATAAAATAAATATGAGAAATATGAGCTCATACAAGGACCTGTGAATTTTTTTATAGGATCATGACTGCAAAGAAATTGAAGATCCATGATATAGACACAATATTATTATTATTTTTATTATTATTATTATTATTATTATTATTATTATTATTATTAATATATTATTATCATTATTATTGTTGTTGTTATTGTTATTATTGTTGTTGTTGTTATTGCTGTTGTTGTTGTTGTAATCATCAAGAGGACCAAGAAAATAACCGAAGCTCAAATTAATGATTAATTCCAGCATTAATTATTTTCAAGCTCATTTGCTGTCGTTTCCCAAAACAGACCACTGAACGGCGCCTCTCCTCAACGCATCATGAACTCTCGCGATATTTCCCCATTTTCTCGCGCTCGCTTTATTTCTCGCGAGAACACCTAATTTCCTCCTCTTTTACTCCCTGCGTTCCAACATGGCAGTCGGCAAGAATAAGAGGCTGACCAAAGGCGGCAAAAAAGGGGCCAAGAAGAAGATGTAAGTGAAAAAATTCACCTCTTGGGCTGTTTAGGATACTTTAATAAAGATGGTGAATAAGTTTTTGTAATATAAAGCGTACGGATGAGTTCGATAATCGGCGGATTGTGTTAGCGGGGCCCGGCTTTACCACAGCTCACGACTTAGCTGGCTACCTACCTAGCAGCTTGTTTAGGTATTTTCTCCTTTTTCTTTAAAGTTGTTTATAGGAATACGTCGTTGTTCAGGTGCGAATTGTAACCTTTGTTAGTTAATAAAGTGTCATTGGAAGTCATAAGGTTAACCTGTAATTAGCTGTAAGACATGTTAGCATGTTTAAAAATGCTAACTGGGGCTCCTACAAGCCTCACTGGTATCCATTAGGCTGCAGAATAAGCTTCAGTGTAGGCTCTGTTAAAGCAAATAAACTGTAATTTGTCAAAAGATTAAGAGGAACAGTGTGTAAGAAGAGAAATAGGACTTGTTCTGATGGTGTCATGATAAATACTGCATGCTATTATTTGGTGTCAGTCATTTTAATGAGTAATAACTGTTATAGTAATAATTGTTGCTTCATTTTGTATAAATGTGTGAAAATCGTGATTGAAAAGTATTAAAAAGGGCTTGATTTTGCTTCTGAGATGTTTATCAGAATGTTTGTTCACTTTTTTAGTGATTTTTTTTATTATTATTGTTTGTTAATTTAATGCACTGAGTCAAAAAATAAGATGAGTTTAGTGTTCTCTATTTTCCACTCAGGTGTATTATGTACAAAAATTCCCACCTATATTATTTTAACTCAGTGAAACGTTTAATGTCCAGATATGTGCATGTTGCATTTGATCAGATTAGGCAGTGGATAACAAGCATCATGAAAAAGCTGGAGTTGTTCTCCATCCAGTGCTTTTGTTACTGGGAAAGAGAGTGTATGTTTGAGAAAGCTGGGAAACAAGTAAACTTTTTAAATTGTGTCCTTTCTTTTCCAGCGTGGATCCTTTCTCCAAGAAGGACTGGTACGATGTTAAAGCCCCAGCCATGTTCAACATCCGCAACCTGGGCAAGACTCTGGTCACCAGGACTCAGGGAACCAGTGAGTGATGCCGTAATGATTTCATATATATATAAATATAAAATATGGTCTCTTAAAGTGACCGCAGAGGGAGTGAGGCTTGTTTTTGCACTGGTTTTATTTTTTACTAAGTGGGATGTTTATATAACATGATTGTGATCACATGGTATCGTAGAGACACTAAATTATTTTATTTATTTATTTATTTTTTTAAGAATGTGTATAACATTCATCCATTTGTTTCGTTGTTCAGGAAGTGTATAATATCTAGGGAAGGGGTCACTTGCATGCAGGCCATGGGCCTCAATAAGCAATTAGCTGAAAATCATGGCTGTGTATCTGGTCTAAAAGGATCAGATGAACTGAGATTTGTGAAAAACTGTGTAATTTCCTTAAAGAACGACGGAGAAAAACAGCCATCCAATCCGGATTGAAAATAAACCGAAATAAGAAACAGGAAATTAGCCCATGTACGTTTAATCCTGTCTGATTGGGGTTTTAGATGATGTGTCTGATGTTGAGATTTTAAATTTTAAACAAGCACTTTTTTAGAAATGTTTTAATGTGTTAGCACTTTATAAACTAGATTTTAATGTCAGTACTGTGATGTGATTGTGTTGTTACTTATTGTAAGAGTTTTATTTGAGAAGGTCTGCCATATCCTGATCATGGATATTGGGAATGAATGATGACTAAGTTTTGGTCCCAGATGAAGAGCTGTTATTATTCCTTTTTATGAGGTCATCTGACATTCCCACAAGTCCACTAATCCTCTGTAGAGAGGAAGCTCCTGACTGCTGAGTGACCGATGTGCTGGTCTTTGTTTTAGGGATCGCCTCTGACGGTCTGAAGGGTCGCGTGTTCGAGGTGAGCCTCGCTGACCTGCAGAACGACGAGGTGGCCTTCCGCAAGTTCAAGCTCATCACCGAGGATGTCCAGGGCAAGAACTGCCTGACCAACTTCCACGGCATGGACCTGACCCGCGACAAGATGTGCTCCATGGTCAAGAAGTGGCAGGTACGGGCCGGGGGTGGATATTATCGTTATACTTTCGGAAATGTTGCGGCTTTTTCTAAAAGGTGCCGTGGCGCTAAATAAAACGCAGAACAAAAAATGCAGGAATGAGAATAAGAAGGCTAAGTATCTCTGTTCCTGTGCAGACGATGATCGAGGCCCATGTGGACGTGAAGACCACGGACGGTTACCTGCTGCGCCTGTTCTGCGTGGGCTTCACCAAGAAACGCTCCAATCAGATCCGCAAGACGTCGTACGCCCAGCACCAGCAGGTCCGCCAGATCCGCAAGAAGATGATGGAGATCATGACCCGTGAAGTTCAGACCAACGACCTCAAGGAGGTGGTGAACAAACTGTAAGCACTCATGTTTTCTTTTCCTATAAAATCTGCGCTTCGTTCAGTGTCCATGTCGAATTAATTCACTAGTGTCTTCTCGTCCGATTAGAATTCTGCTGATGTTGACCGTCCGTCTTTCTGGCTACAGTAAATGGTTTTATGTAATAAATACAGGATTGCCATGATCGATCAGAGTCTGTGGTATTCCGTGTTGGAGAGTTTGTGTAAATAGTGTGTGTGTGTTTTCAGGATCCCTGACAGCATTGGGAAGGACATTGAGAAAGCCTGCCAGTCCATCTACCCACTGCACGACGTCTACGTCAGGAAGGTCAAGATGCTCAAGAAGCCCAAGTTTGAGCGTGAGTTTAATTAGCAGATAAATTATTCTGCCTTCAGTTTGGCCACCGAGTTCTTTCTGCCAGGTTTCCGTATCATGCTGTGTTCCACTTCATGGATATTTTACTTCGTGTGTGTGTTTCAGTGGGGAAGCTGATGGAGCTGCACGGTGAAGGTGGAAGCAGCAGCACTGCTAAACCAGCGGAGGGTGAAGCTGGGGCGAAGGTGGAGAGAGCGGACGGATACGAGCCCCCCGTCCAAGAGTCTGTGTAAAACTCTCATGTGCATAGACATGGCCAATAAAGTTTGGAAAATCAATGAGGCTGTTGCGTTATTCATTTGTGTGAATCAATAAATCTGTAAATGCATGTGAAACATATAGGTGGAAAGTTTGAGATTTTCCCTGTAAGTGGACAAAATAACGGTCACAGGGGGCTTTGCAGCTGACCAATCAGCAGCTCCGATTTAAATGCGAACTGCATTTGTTAAGTCGCCATTATTCTGTTTATTCTTTCCTTTTTTTTTCTTTTTTTGTCTTTCCTTGCTCAGTCTTGACTCTTATTCCTGTCTTGCTTCTGTTGTCATTTTCTTTCCCTTCCTTTTTTTTTCTTGCTGTTTGTTTTTATTTTGTATTGTTTCAAGGAAAACTTTACACTGGATTTACAGAAGTTAAAAGTCCTAAATGCTGACGTTACAGCCGAGCTGCATTTGCTGTCACTTTCAACACTCCATAAAAGACCGAGTTCACTGAGCGCAAAGTGGCTACTGAACTACCAAAAAGATTGAGCTTCTGTCAAGTTTAAGTACTTTTATTCTACAACTATAGGCAAGATTTAGGAGTGTGTCCAGGGAAGTCACAAAAATGTGGAGGGAAATTATGAGAAATATGCTGTTGGTTTACTGTTGGTTAAGAGGTTCTCTGCGAGCAGAGGAAACCAAACCATGAAAGCTTTTGAAAATTGACCAGCTGCTGTGTTCACAGAATCAGGAAATCTGTGCATGTACTTTGGGCTTATTTAGTGACTTGAACTTGACAAAATCATTTTTGTATACAAATGTAGCAACGAATTGTAAATTATAAGAGTTGACGCCGATCACTTGAGGTTTCTGTTAGTCTTGAGTAAATTTTCACCCTTTCAGGAGCATGAGTAGGATGTGCAAATGTTTGAATTTATTTTCTGTTTTTTTGTGAATACTGAATATATTTTTTTTTTCTGTAGATTTTCACAAAAATGCATTAATATCAGTTTAATAAAGAATCCCATTATCACTTTTCTTTCTCTAGACTATATTAGGGCAGTTCAAGAAGATGTAACAAGAATGTTTCACTTTTTAACATGTTCCCTTCTTTTTGTAAATGAAAAGGAGGACGTGCAATATAAAGTTGCATTTATTCATTAATGACTTACAAGCACTGTGTATGTTTTTGCTTGAGGAGGCATGATGGTGGAATATACATTATACAACAGCGTTATACTGCATGTTGGACCAAAGTCCAGGTGTGAATACTGTAAAGACAAACACATTCGATGACTTATTTTCCAACTGATAACCAAATTTGTACATCTAAAAAAAAAAAAATCACAACATTCAGTAAATGATCCAGATGCCCTAATACACTGTTCTTTTGTTTGTTTGATTTTTTTCTGTAAACTGAAACAATGAAAAGAAACAAAAATCATATCACTAAAGGTCACACCCACACTACACAGTTCAGTTTCACCAACAGAAGGACCATAAATTCATGCACATATTAATTTCAAATAAAATTCATTTTTATACGCTGCTTATGCTTTTCATTCCTCTGTCCGCTCCACTGGCTAGTGCTGTCAGTAAGCACCTAAACAGAAAACAAAGCAGGGTCAGTACATGAGTTTCCACATCATCTGAATAATCTGAATGTAATGTGGATCTCTTTAAGTGGTTAATCATGTGAGTGTAAGTGTGTGAGCGAGCTCTCGGAGTCTCTGTGCGTCTCTCTGGATTGGAATAACCATAATGAGATTAAATTGAGGTTAAAGTTGAGCTGAAGTCTGATCTTCATCACCTCCAGCTAATGAGGAGATGCTGATGATGTGGATCAGGACTGAGAGACTGGTAGACTGGAAGACTCTCACTGGAACTGAACTGGACTGGGGTTAATCTTAGAGTTCAGATTCATGGCTAATGATCAAAGTGGACGTTTATTTTCAGACAAATTTTCAGATACGTCTACAGTCTGTTAGACCTGCACTATTCCTTTCATTTCTGTTTATCACCTGCCTGTCCATCCATCCATCCATCTTCCTACATTTTCTGCCTGTCTACAGATCTATGTCCAGTATCTATCTGTCCATTTCTCTCTCCATCTACAGAATCTGTCTTTCCATCTATCTAAAGTGTTTATCTGTCCATCTGTTTCTCTGTCCGTCTTGCCATTTACCTACAGTGTCTGTCTGTCCATCTGTCAGTCAGTCTCTCCATCTATCTACGGTGTTTATGCATTCATCTGTCTGTCTCTCTGTCTATGTAAAGTATTTATCCATCCATCCATCTTTCTGTCTCTCTCTCCATCTATCTAAATTGTTTATCCATCCATATGGTTGTCTGTCTCCATCTATTTACAGTTTCTGTCTGTCCATCTGCCTGTCTCTCTTCTTCTTTCCTCTTCTCATCTGTCTGTTTCTCTCCATCTATTTACACCGTCTGTGAGCCTGTCTATCTATCCATTTGTCTGTCTGTCTCTCCGTCTATCTAGTGTCTGTCAATCTGTCTGTCTCCCTCTATTTACAGTTTCAGTTTTTCTATCTATCTGTCTGTCTACAGCATGTGTCTGTCTTGCTCTCCATCTGTCGGTCTGTCTACAGCATCTGTCTGTCTGGCTCTCCATCTGTCTGTCTGTCTACAGCATCTGTCTGTCTGGCTCTCCATCAGTCTGTCTATCTACAGCATCTGTCTGTCTTGCTCTCCATCTGTCTGTTTGTCTACAGCATCTGTCTGTCTGGCTCTCCATCTGTCTGTCTGGCTCTCCATCTGTCTGTCCATCTTCATCAGATATCACTCCATATTTTCTCCCAGACTGCACTTCCTCCTGTACACCAGCAGATGGCAGGAACATAATGTTGTGAAGTTGTGGTGTGTGTGTGTGTGTGTGTGTCTGTTGTTTAGTGTGTACCTGTATGTGTCTGTGTAAAGGACATAGGTAATAACCCCTCTCTGCCATTCAGTCTTCCATAACTCCATTCCTCATCGATGTGTTCTATCACTTCAATCACGTCACCTCTCAGGAACGACAGGTCACCATTCGACTGTGCCGTGAAGTCGTACAGAGCCTTGACCCGCTCCACTCCAGACGCCTGTACACACACACGCACACACACACACACACACACACACACACCACAAATATGTATAACAGGTGTGAGTGTTAAATACATTAGTTAGGACCATCACCACCACCAACAACAACAACAATAATAATAATACACACCTGATTATGTGTTGAAGCAGCAGCTTGCATGCTGTTTGAGGAAGCCATCCCTAAAAAAGTCACTTAGATCTATTAGAAATTCATTTAGAATGAGTCATTTATGTGTAAAACAGTAATACTTACTTACTTAAGTATAAGTAAGGAGTAAAACACTTTTTGACAATTACAAAGCGCTAACACTGGAGACTCCATCCATTAACGGTAAAGATAAAAAAATATGTCAACAATTATACATTAAATTATATGTTAGACTTTTTTTTTTAGGTTATGTGAAGTGTATACAAGTCCTTCTGAATGAGCTGTTACTATAGAAACCATAACGTATAAGATGATGTGCATTAATATAAATCTGTGATTTGGAGCTGCTTTAAAAAATTAATCACCACCTTCTGACCAGAATCCAGGATTGAGCAGCGCAGTGGTATAAATAATAAAACTCATATAGAACTGGATAAAAAGTGTTCGTACCAGGCAGAGGAACCCTTGTCCGGTTCTTTGCAGGTGAAGGTGGAAGATCCTCCATCACTTCCACAAAGTTGAGGGGGAAAATTCCAACATGGCCGCCGATCTCGCCGCGAGCCCAGTCCTCTCCCATGTACTCCGTGAGGCTGATCACTTGGCCTTCGGTAAACGAGAGCTCATCGCTGTGCTCACCCTCGAAGTCAAACCTTGCCACACAGCGTGGGCCGCTACACACACACACACACACACACACACCAGTGTCACATGAACATGTTCTGCAGAGGCCATTTTTACTTATTTTCTAAGGATATCTGATGACAGTCTTCCAATCTATAAGCACACAGTAACAAATACAGACTTCTTACCTGACTTTCTGAGGTGTAACAGGTGCAGGCGCAGGCGCAGGCGCAGGTATATGTGCAGCTGCAGGCTGTTTAGACTGTTAATAAACAGAAATCCTTAAGCATTACCGATGTATCATCAAAGCATTTCCCAGCATGCTCTTCCTCCTCAATGCTTACCAGAATTTTGACGTAGTTGATGGGGAAGAAGCCTGTTAAGCCTTTGGACGTTCCCAAATACCACTCGCTGTCTATCTGCTCTACGTTATTAATGATGTCTCCGGTCCTCAGCCCGAGTTCTCCAGGACTCTCTGAGTGACAAGAAATGAGACACTGCAGTGTTTAGTAATGAAGAACATAGCAAAGAACATTCTCAATTCAGTCCTGAGAGACGTCTCTACGGAGCCGTGGAGCAGCTTTCTGTTTCTCTCTTTCCGTCGGAGGTTTAACCGGATTAAGCCCATGCTTTCTCCATGAAATATAATTATAATTAAAAAAATTGCATTGGAGAATCACCTGGCATGAAGTCATAAAGTGCTTGAACCTGCAGAGTGCCGTTTTCCACTGAATTGGCCAACGCCTGATGTGAAGAGCTCATCTGCAGAGAAAAGAGCGTTCTTTATTCTCATTAACACTCGAGATTCATTTTAAAAAGCCATGTTAAATCTGTTCTGAATTTGTCCAAAATGGATTTGACTGAGTTCTAAGAGTTTTCGATCCTCTACAAAAGTTTTTGCACCCTCGAAGGGAAGAAACGTCGTTCATGTAAGTATTTTTCTCTTAAGGGTGTGTGGATCCTAAATAATATTTAAAAGGCATGTCTGAGAAATCCATCCTTGAGATAAATGAGTTCAAATCAGCATTCTCTAACCTTCAAGACTGCATCCACAAGCACAAACAAAATAAAATAACTGTATAAATGAGCTGAAAGGAAATGTTCTTCTTCAAGCTTGTTGAAGGTGTCAGTGCTGGTATTTTCCTCAGACAAAGCTTCATCGAATATTAACAGAAAGGGTGCCAGAAATTTTCTTCTATCTAAATATTGTGTTAAAATACAAGTATAGACCAACCCAAAATGTTTATGCTTTATTTCATTTTAAATTGCGGGGTTTTTTTTATGGTTCTTTATATGAAGGGTGCCATTAATTCTGGAACTACTTTATAATATTGATCACTTTCATCCTTATTATTATAATGATAATTCTTATTACATTTTTATATAACCGTTTATTGTATGATGTGCAATAGGTAAGAATAAAACTGTTATCATTAAACCCTGATATTAATCCAGTGATTTATTTATTCAGTTCTGATGAACGATCTCGATTACCTGCGGAGCTGGATTGGCGCCACGAAAAGAGTAGTTCGATAGCCGTGTGATGATCTTCATATAAGATGTCTGCACTGTTCCTTTCACATCTCCAACTTGGCACTCGAACGTATGGCTGTCCGTTTGGTTTAGCAGAACCAGCACTTCGTTTTTCTACAGACGAAAAGAGAAAGAGAGAGTTCACATTGCTCATAACGCTGCTGAAACACTACAAGAGTACAGGAAGTTCCAGATTACAGTAGCATTGTACTTTAATTAATCAGCTGAGACATTTTTGGTATCAGATATTCTGTAAATATCTGCCACAAACTGCAAGACAGAAATGTGGTAATGTTATGGACGCGGCCCTCTTGGACACACCAGAATCACTGTTTTTGGGTTCCTTCCTTTAGCTCCGCCTCCTGTAGATTAAATATGGAGTTGTAGCATCAAAACTGCTAATTTACGTGACATGTATTTAGGAATGAGACGTACTGATATTGCTTGAAGCACGCCTATTAACATTATTAACAGTATACTGACAGAAATGATGTTTTTGGTGACCTGGACCTCCATGGCTCTGGGATATGGAATAACATGGTGTACATATCATTTTTCACCCGGTTGTTCCTTTAATGAGTTTTTTTCTGGTCGTACCTGAAAAGAGAGCTCTCCGGTGTGCATGCCGTTGTAGTCCTGCTCGGCGATGGCGTGAGGGATTTCCAGCTGCGTTAATATACAGAGGAAAAACAAATCAAAACAATCAGTGAAGGAGTGAGTAATAGGGAGTGAGTAATAGGGAACTAGTGCATACTTAAAGCATACTACTGAAAACAAAGATTGGGACGGAATGAGCAGGTTAACCTGTGATTTAAAAAAAAAAAAGACCTTAAATTGGAGGAACATCTAAACATAACAACATGGAGAATAATTAACTTCAAAAGAGTTCGATGTAGTGACTACATGACACTTAGACGCATGCTGTTATAGGAAAATAATCACGACGTGGTGGTGAGATGTAGATTCACAACACAACATGGCACAACATGGCGGCTCTGTAGAGGTGGACCCGCTCGATATGTAGATATAAAGGGCTTGTTCTAAGCTTACAAAAACACGACTCATAGTTACAGGCAGCATGTTACCCCCACGAGGGCTGATACACATGGAGATCAGAAACATTTATGTACTCAACATATAGACTAATGAAAACATATTTATTAATTCCAAGTAGATTATGGAATATATACTCCATTTCTGCTAATAGAGTCCTTCAAAATCCTACATAGTGGACCTTTAAAAAGCGACTAATACTTTTTATCCACTTCTAGCTAGATGCTGTAAGTATAATGTTGTGGGCCGTCTAGAAAACGAGTTACACTTAAATGATGTGAGCATCCGGCGTACATGTCCCTGTGAATGAGCTGTTACTATAGAAACGAGCTTAATAACATAATCTTGTGATTTGTAGCAGCACTACTGCTGTTATAGAACATTAGTCATCACCTTCTAACAGTCAAGCAGACTCATGTATACTCCCCCTCATTTATACTCATTGTTGTGATTATTGTTGTTCCTCACTGTGTATTTGTTGTAGAGGCGATGTCCAGGATTAGGTCTCGGAGGAAGCACAGGAGATTTCCTCGAAGGATTGCGCCTCAGGTTGTTGGAGCGTTGTGACTGTAGTGTGGAGTTACGCTGGACGCTCTCTCTCCGTGGCTGAGGAGGACGTCCTGGGGCAGGTTTAAAAGAAGGGGGACGATGGGGGAGCATGTTACCCCCACCAGGGCTGATACACGTGGAGAACAGAAACATGTTTATTTACTCAACATATACAATTAGTGACATCTAGAAAGGAAAAGTATTCTGGTTAATAATATACACACCGTGGAGGCAGAGCTGGCTCACACATGCTACTGAACGATTCCTGAATCGATCAGAACAAAGAAACTTTCAGGTTAGTCCATGGAATCCCAAATCACTTCCTATAGTGTGTATTTAATACGCTATGTACTTAGAAAAGGAGAAGAGAGCACTACATAGTGCACTACACAGAGTGGAGGAGCCGTATTGAAAGATGAGCTTTATATACGGTATATACAGAGAGAGGAAGGGGTACCTTGCTTCTGATGGAGGGTGGAGGGCCTGCTAAAGCTCTCTGATCAGGAAGTGTAGGAAGGAAAGAATCAGACACTTCCTGTATCTCTGAAGAACAAGTTAAAATTGTAAGACGTTAGGTCACACACTAATAGTTACGACATTACGTTATTACAGCTCATTTACACTAATGCTACAATAAGGATTGAAAAAAAGAAGCCTGTTAGCTAACATAGTAGCATAAGTAAGCTTAACATGCTAGCTAACATTGTAACACATTTTCTTTCTCATTTCTTCTTTTTTTTCTACTAGCTAACTATAAATCTCCCTATTCCAGCTTCCATGCTAAGCTGAATGCGCTGATGTTCTTGTGATGGTTGAGTGTGGAGTCAGGTTAGGTAATATTGTGAGGTACTAATGGTACTAACGTTTGTTGGGAACTCTGATGATGGTGGGTTTCCGACTCACTGCGTTGGTGAAAGTGGCTCCATGAGACAGGTTAGAGAGAACGTGATCTGCGGAGAGTAGAAGCAGATTCCAGAAGAAGGACAAGACTTGAGGTTATACATTCAGTTAATAAGAACACAGTTTCTTTGATTATTTCATTCTTCTTCCTGTGTTCTCTATATCTCTCTCCACTTTTCTTTCTCTTCCTTCCTTCATCCCTCTTTCTTTCTTTCTTTCTTTCTTTCATACATTTTGTTTCCTTCCTTCTTTATTTAAACTATCCATCCAATGTTTTTGCTTTTTCATTTTCATCTATCTTCCTTCATCCATTCATTCATCCATCCATCAATCCCTCTTTTGTTTTAACGTTCATTTATTTTATTTGCTCTTCTGTTATTATTCACTCTACCTTCTTTCTTTCTTTCTTTCTTTCTTTCTTTCTTTCTTTCTTTCTTTCTTTCTTCCTTTTTACCTACCTACCTACCTACCCTTTATTTTTTTCTATTTCTGCCTTTCAAACGTTCTATTTTCTTTCTTTTTTCTTTCTTTCTTCTTTATTTCATCCATCCATCCATGTATCCACCCACCCAGTTTTCCTGTTTTTTTCCTTTCATTTGCTTTTCCTATTATCATGATATAGATCTCTTTCTTTCTTTCTTTCTTTCTTTCTTTTCTTCCTTTCTTCCTTTCTTTTCTTTCTTTCTTTCCATCCATCTTTTCTGTTTTTTGTTCATTTCTTTCATTTGCTTTTCTATTATTACTCAATGTATATTTCATTCATTCATTCATTCACTCATTCAGTCTTTCTTTCTTTCTTTCTTTCTTTCTTTCTTCCCTCGTTGTTTGCAGTGTGTGTGTGTTTTTTGTGCAGCACAGGATGAAAGCATGACTTACTAACAGGAGCATCCACGTATTCGTTCTCTTTGGTGCTGCAGTGATTGTTGACGTTCTGCTGTCTGTTCTGTACCGCACGTGGAGGAAAAGAAGAAGTGTTAAAAACAGCATCCTCGTCCTGGGAGTTTAGAGTTCTAGTTCTGCGCAGTGAGGGTCGAGACGGGATCTGAGGAGGAGGTTTAATCAGCGGTTGGGATTTAAACTGATCACTATAGTCGAGCGAGGGTTTTCTAGGCATCTGTGGTCTCGGTGCTGGAGTTGGAGGTACTGGAGTGCTGTCAGTACTAATAACCTGCTCATAGTTATTATCTGAATAGGTCTGTGTGCTTGTTTCTTCTTCTGTGGTGCTGCTGACGGAGGCTCTCTGAGTCGCGGAGGGTTTCGGTCCCACGGGTGGCCTCATAGAGTTTCGGGGTCGTGACATCGGGACGCTGATCTCATCAGTGTTTAACTGTCTCTCAAAATCCTGGATCTTAGCACGGATGTTGCGCTCGCTGTAAAGAGAGGCCATGTTCTCAATCAGGTCCTCTTCCTTCTTCAAAAGTAGTAAAAACCTCCAAAAGTGCTGTTAAATATTTCCTTGATGATGCAGGTGGGTCATTTTCTGTCAAGGTCACAAGGTCACTAGCATCGCTGTCCAGCAGAGTAACGAGCGTTTGACCTTTGACTTTGTTGCTGAGTCACTGTTTGGGCGGAGCACAGGGTGGGGTCTTGGGAACAGCGCAGGAACCACTGATTAGACAAAGGTTTCCGAGCACTGATAGACTAGACCAGGACTGATGATGATTGGTCACTAATTAGCTGAGGTGATCTCGATTGGCTGCTTGTTGTTAATATGTGGCTCTAACTGCGATTTTGTTTGATGTCCTTGCTTTCTGGGCTTCTCTGTCAACCCTGTAAAAATTAAATAAATATTAATATAATCATTTATTAATTAAAGTCTAAAAACAGTGTGGTAGTAATTGACACTGTGTGTTCAGATCATATATTTCAAATAAAATATACAAAGATAGCAAAAAAAAAAGAGGCTAAAGATAGCATCTGACTAACATGATAGCCAATCAACCTAATGCTAGCTGCTAAACATAAATGCTGGAGCTAATAATTTACAAATGCTAACATCTAATTAGAACAAGGGGTTAATAATGGTTGAATGAACAGGTCAAGTGATGAGAATGTTTTCATATTTATAGAAATATACACACTACCGGTCAAAAGTTTGGGGTCACCTTCTAATTCAATTATTTCTTTATTTTTATGACTTTAAAAGAG
>JAQQZX010000013.1:9725269-9738562 GCA_030068355.1 Notoglanidium maculatum | reverse complement strand
CACACACACACACACACACACACACACACACACACACACACACACACACACACACACACACACACACACACTTTAAATGCCAAGTAGCCGGGTATTCTGTTCATGTGGGCGTGGCTTACATCGCGGCTCATTTGCATATGGGGCGGGGTCTTGGCTGCTCGTTACCTTGCCAGCGCGTCCAATCAGCGCTGATGTGCGCTGTGAGCTGCTTCCTGAGCGGAATGAGCTCCACCATGGCTGAAGTTCAGGAGCGGATTTAATTTCACACGTAGGAGAATTTAGATCACGCGAAAACTAGTTTCCACCAGCTGCAGCACTTCGAGTGAAGGAATAAAGCTCCTATTCGGGTATTTAGCACCTGAGAACAGGTGAGTTGTGTACCTGCGTCTGAGCTGCTGCCGTCATCGCTGGCGGTGTTTATTATGTTTCAGGTTGTGTTTAAAACAACAAGCTGTATTTATCATGAAACACTTCTTCTTCAGGTGTTTAGTTTGTCGATTCTGTAGTTTTATTCCGAAATCTAAGTTTCTTCCCTCCTGCAAACACACCTGAGCAGGTAATCAGCTGTGCTCTTATCTCATTTTACTGACATTTTCCTTTCAGGAAAAGAAACTCCCTTTAAGCCTTCAGTGATCTGATCTCATTTAGACCATGAAATAAAGGGCAAGGAGGGTGTTTATTTTTAATGCTTAAGTTTAAAAACATTCCAATCATCAGTCTTTCTTTCTTATCATCATTTTTTTCTTTTTTCTTTCTTTTGGTATCAGAAGTTTTCTGGTGCACAAAATTTTGTGTAGTTTTGCGCAAAAATATGTCCGTATTGTGAGCCAGGAAATGTCTGATCTCATACCAGTCCGATCAAATATAGACCCGAGACAGATACTCGAGAATAAAACAACTGGGGACGCTCTGTTATTGCGAACTGATCAACAACAGTCAGTAACAGCATGTCGGGAAGTGTTTTCTTGCTCTCACGCTGTTTGCCAACGCTAACAATATTTTTCAATTAATAAAAAAAAAAAAACGTATAATACTTTTTATCCATTTACACGTACAGTTGTGGTTCATCCATAAGATAAGCTGGTTCCTGTTATCATTTACACACAGTCATCAGTTACACACATTTAGCACAGTTTTTCCATCACCAAAACCACAAACATGTTATTAAGTAACCACAAACTCGTTTGTCACGAAGGTGAAATCTTCCTGACTGCTGCAAAGTGCTGAAACTGGAGACTCCTTCCATAAATGTTAAATAAACGTCTCCTTACAGAAATCTCCACCACACCGTCTTTAAATAACAACACTAGTTTAAAATTCCGTTTTCTTATTAGCGGTAAATGAAATGGCACGTCTGTCATGCAAATCCTTGCACTATTAGAGTAAATGCATCAACACCATCCAGCCAATCAGATTTGAGAATTCAGCACCGTTGTGATGTAATGTTGTGTATAATCAGGATTTGTTTTCCAGATCTATAATGAAATATTTTCACATCTCAGACTTGTTTTTTTTATTTATTCCTTCACTGAATTCTGAAAAGGTTTGTTCACAAAGTGAAAGCAAATGTTTTTTTTCCCACTTTTATGTTGTCTTACTACAGTCTGATCACGGCTCAGAAGGCATCGCATCAATATTTTACACAGGTTATTTTTTATTTACAATTCTGCACCGGGTGTGTTTGAGGTTGCATAATTTACCACAAGGTGTTTTTTCTCTCTCTCTCACACCCTCTGAGTGCTGCAAAAAACATTTCTCCACAAGAATAAGGTTTTTTGATCTCCAGATTGTAGCATTTAAGTATTAAAAAATGTTCTGTAACAGCAGCCAGCCTCAGACACTCTTCTTATTCTACACTTTTCTGGTGACGAGCTTCTGAATCTTAAAAGCTTGGAGTCTCACTGGCTCTCTGCATCTCCATGTACAGTATCTGCCACAATTTCTGACAGACAAACAAACATTTGAACTCTGAGACAATGAGCTTTTAGGCACACATTCATTCACCCATAGACGCATATATGCAAACATACATATTAATAAATAAATAAATAAATCCGTCCATCCATCCATCCATCCATCATCCATCTGTTCAATCCATCCATCCATCAACCATCTGTCCAGGTCATCAAATCCATCCATCCATCCATCATCCATTCATCATCCATCCATCAACCATCTGTCCAGACCATCAAATCCGTCCATCCATGCATCCGTTCATGCATCCGTCCATCCATCCATCCATCCATGCATCTGTCAGTCCAGCCATCCATCCATCCGTCCATCCATGCATCTGTCCATCCATCCATGCATCCATCTATCCAGTCCATCAAATCCTTCCTTCATCCATTAATCCATGTTCCATTCATCATCCATCTGTTCAATCCATCATCCAGCCATCCATCAACCATCTGTCCAGACAATCAAATTTATTCATCATCCATCCAACAAATCCATTTACTTATCCATCGCTTCAGTTATGAACACGTTCCATTTGCCTTTGAAGAATTTTTTAAATAATTTTATAATGTATTTGTCAAAAAAACCCAACAACAATAATCTTGGACTGCTCCTTCCTTCTGTCTATCGATTTCATTTCCTTGCACATATGGTATGAGGTCTGTGAAGCTGTTTCTTGCCTCATTGTGTTGTTTGTGTGCATGTGTGAGAGAGTGAAGGAGAGAGAGGCAGGATAATATTATGTGACTGATTTTGCTGTCTCGGGTTTCACAAAGAAATCTCAGTCACTGGAAATGTTCTTGTGTAAATGTTGGTTATCACAGTCTGTTCACCTGACATTGTCTTTACAGTGCATTATGGGTATTCTGTACTCACTAGACTTATAAAATAGCACATTTATAATTTTTTTGTGTGCGTGTGCGGCTCAAAATTCCTAGGTGTCAAAGTAATCCTATGTGTTATGGAAATTTTCTGGATAATTTATTTTAACTATTTTACATGTCCATAAAAGCTGCTACTATGACTAACAATAATATTAATATATTGCTTTAGAGTAAAAGCAATAGCTGCTATTCTAGTGTTAAGCCATTGCATTGTTCTAATAAAGTAGCGCTTGATTATCATAAATCTTGATTTGGGAAACATCCAGTGAGACATTCAGAAAGGGATAAAGATGTAAAACCATTTTAAAGTAATGAGAATTGAACTTAATCCTAAATGTATTGAGTAGGGCGGGGTTCTGCATGCACAATGTGTCTTCTGTTTCCTTTTGTACACACACGCTCGTTTATCTACGCCTCTGGGTAAAGAGAGCACCCGCTTGATCGTTGTCGGAACATGTCTACCCGTCTACACGCTTCAAAAGCTAGTCACGTTTATCAGGAATTAAAAGAATGTTTCATTTCCCCTTCAGTTGTCTTGGGCAGCATCGTGGCCATTTGGAACACAGCCCAAGACGTAATATAGGAGGAGTGTTAAGAAAGAACGAGTGTGGGTTTTTTTTATAGCTTCTCCATGGGCTACGTCTTAAATTTCGTCCTAATATACTATTCCCGAGTAGTGTGACAGCATCTCTGGTAAATTAGTACACTAGTTTTGCAGTTTGGGATTTAACCCAACTAACTAGTATGTTGGTTCGGAACACCACCATGGCTTTATCTCACACAGTGCAGGCAGTCTTGTGCACAGTCACTATTGTGTGTGTCTGATTGTTATCGCCAAGGTTATGGTTGCCATGTCAACAGTGTTGCGTAAATTCCACCTATCAGGTGTCGGGTTCTGGATTTCTGGGTATGTAAATGACATTTGCATATGTGTGTGTGTGTGTGTGTGTGTGTGTGTGTGTCTGAGGTGGCTGATTTTAGCCTCTGCGTTTCTGTTTCTGCCGTAACATCCTATAGCTACTGTAACACGACTCTAATGGACAATAATATAAATGGCAAAATCAGTCAATTTCTCCAGACTTGTCAGTCAGAATTGCAACATGAAATTGTTACAAGCTACTTCTCATGCAGTGTTACAGGAATAATGAACTTACTCTGGATACGTGAAGCCGCATACATCCATGATGTATGGATCAATTCTAACAACTAAAACAATCGATTCCAGTTTCAGATCCTCTTCTTGTCTTTTTCATCTGTTAAAGGATCGGATCAAATTTATTTATTTTTTCTTCTCCTATATCCAATTCACCAATTTTTCATTTTTAACTTTAACTTTATCTCTCACTCTCACTGTATCTCACTTTAACTTGAATTTTATCTCTAATTTGAACTTCAGCTTGGCTTAATCTGTTTCCTAGAGAAGAAAAAAAAGAGAAAGAATTAATAAATCCTGAAACTGCATGTGTTTTTACACCATGTTCTAACTTTAAACTCCAACTTTAACTTGTACTTTGATTTTAACTTTATCTCCAACTTAAAGTTGAACTTTATCTCTAACTTTAAAGAAAACAAATTAAAGAAAATTATTTGCCAGGAATTTAACTGCGCTCTGAGACGCCTGTTTATAAAGAAGATGGAGGTCATCTTTTGTTTCTTTGTTTACATTTTTGCATTTTATTTATTTAAGACCTGTCATTTCCTCTAAATTATTTCCATGGACATTGACCATTATTGAAAATGCTTTTATTTAAAAAAAAAAAAAAAAAAAAAAATTTAATTAATAAATAACTTGAACCTTAGAAATATTGACATGACAGAGGTGGTTCATAGATCATAACATAGACGTCATGTCAGGATTCTCAGAGACGTTTTTATGATGCACATTATACACATTTGTGAATAAATTGCCAGCAATACAGCAATGTTCAAACACTATTTTTTAAAGTAGAGCTATTTCTTATTCAGGAGAAAAACCCAGCTTTACAAATGGGTTCTACTGTTTGAGTGGAAAATTGTGTCATGTGTATGCTAATGATAACATTACTATAACCCTTTTTATAGTATTATTATTAATCTGTGTGTGTGTGTGTGTGTGTGTGTGTGTGTGTGTGTGTGTGTGTGTGTGTGTGTGTGTGTGTGCTCGCGCGAGAGAGAGAGAGAGAAACATAGTGGTGCTGCAGGTCACTGTGTAAACAACACACCCTGGAACAATGTAAGGAGACAAACCCAACCCTAAACCGGCTTAACTCTCTGAGAAACAGGTTCGATTGGATCACAGGTTGGATCGCATATCGGCGACAAAAAAACCCCTGAATCTGATCCAGCCCGGTACCAAATATAACATTAACATAGTTTGTTTTAGGATTGATTTAGTTATATTTACATTTTATAAGTTATTTAATTGTGATTTTTCTGGATGTTTGTGTTTAATTGCTGTCTTTTATGTCGAGTTTTTAGCTATACATTTTTCCCTAATGAATTTTTTTTAATGTGAAAAGCTTCAGTTAAAAAAAATCTTAAAGCTTATTACTTTTTAAAGAAAAATAATATCAGAAGTGTATCGATGTCATGAAGGTATCGGTATCAGAAAAGTGGTATCATGCAACTTACATAATGATAATTATAATAATATTTTAACAAAATAATTATTACTAATCTATAATAATGGAAACAAATAACTATAGCTTAATATCATCTTATTTTGCTATAAATTATATGTAGTATTTTTGTAGTATCATTGCTTTTTTAATGTTTTTTTTTAAGCATCTGCCTTTTTGTGCTATCATACATCAGTGTCACACGGTCACCACATGTTCGCTTGTTCATGAGCGATTCTCACATCTCATCACTTATTGTATAAACTGTGTTCAGGTTTTCATAAATAGCTCATGCCTTTTTGTATAAAGGTTTCTACACACACTTTAAGGGACCTGCACGTTAACAACAAGGCTGCTGTGCAAATTGTTAAAACTGTTAAGATGCTGAGCGTGATATTACTGACAGGGACCGAGTATGATTGTGCATGTGTGTGTGTTTGTGTGTGAACGAGCAAGAGAGAGAATCCCACTGTGAATCAATCCAGGTTTACACCCCGAGATGAAGGGTGTGTCTCTCTATGGAGAGACAGACGGAGGGATAAAAGAGGGATAAAAGATAAAATTTGATACGACCTGCACGCATTGTGTTGTGTTCAAATAATGAGAACTCCATGAATATAAATGATGTGAGGTGGGGTTATTGTGTGAGATGGGTTAGTGTGTGGGGATGGGATTGGTGTGGGGTATGGGGGATGGTGTAGGGGATAGGATTGTTGTGGGTGGATGGGGGTTGGAGTGGGGTTAGTGTGGGGGTTGGAGAGGGGGGTTGGGGTTAATGTGAGTGATGGGGTTAGTGTGGGGGTTGGAGTGGGGTTCGTGTGGGTGGATGGGGTTAGTGTATAGGATGCAGTTAGTGTGGGGGTGTGGTTAGTTTGAATGTGGGCTTTTTCGGGGTGGGGTTAGTGTGTGTGTGACCTGGATTAGTGCATGGGGTGGGGTTAGGGCGTTGGGTGGGATTAGTTTGTGGGGTAGGGTTACTCTGAGGGTGGGGTTAGTGTGTGGTTTGGGGTTTGTGCATGTGGCTTTAAAAATATCTTTATTCATTAGAAATACAGCTTACTTATTTTCACTCTTTTGTGATTATGGACTATACTCCCACACACACACACACGCACACACACACACACACACACTCACACACACAGACCAAACAGATCCTGTCTCCTCCTTTCTTGCTTTTCCCTCATGTCTACTCGCTCCTCTGTAAACGTACTGACTCTCTTACTCACACCTCGCTTTCTTCCGGTCACTTCCTCCTATGCCTCATCACACACTCCTACATGTACTCTGTTCCTCACTCACTTTCTGTTTCTCTCTCTCTCACACACACAACACAAACACACACACACATGCTTGTATAGAAAAGCTGCTCTCTCCCTCTCATCTCTTGCTCAAGCACTTTCTCATCCTCACAGGTTTATTCCTTCTGATCTATTCCAGTCTGCAGCTCTGCCGGTTCCTCTCTCAATGCCGGGACTCAGAGTGTGAGCGGATTGGACGCTTTCTGACCAACAGGAACTTGCAGAACTCTTCAAACGCAGGTAGGAAGGGACTTTCTTCAAATCTGTTGTGTATTTGTGTATTAGTCAGCATGTCCTTACTAGCAGTTGTCGTGTGTATGTGTGTGTGTGTTTCACAAAAACTTGAGGGACGTTACAAAGCATGGTCACTCTGTGTTCAGTTTTGGGAACAGGTTTTTTTTTCAAGGATGGAGATTATGAGAAATATGCACCCAAGCAGATATAAATCATAATAGTAGCTCTAAAGTTAATAATATTTAGCACATTTTGTATATTGTGAAATATGTGAAAGATTTACTTTGAGGGACTCACTTCATTTACACTGCAGTTCTTCACATAAACACACACACACACACACACACACACACACACACACACACTCACTAACTTTTGATAACATAGTTCCCTCTTATGAAGTGCTGATGAGATTTTAATCTCGTGTTTATTAGATTAGAAGTCATAGCTGAGCTTTAATTGCGCTTGCTAAAAATAGTGAACCTCACATACAGTGTTATATAAAATACGCCTACACAGGACAGAAGACTGTGTCTGTAATCATCCAAATCCCGTTCTACACTTCCAGAGATGTGAATTAACACATAACCGAGTCATTTCCCGTGTGTGCTGTGTCACCTTCATGAGGCATTCTCATGAGCGTGACGTGAAATCCGATCCTTGTGTGTCTCAGCTGGAGTCAGAGTGCATTGTGGGATCGAGTTCGGCCTTCGGTGGATTGCTCGTTTTTTATCGAGTCAGTGTTTTTTCCCTCCACAGACATTCCTGTCATAGCGTTAAGGAGGCCAAGTGGAGGAAGAAAGAGGCTTAAATTTGCTCACACGCTTCTTAGCGAGGCTGTTATATTGTTTTGCTGCTCAGGGAGGGAACAGAATTCCAAGCGTAAGCCTGTAAGGCAGGAGACGGAGTTATTAATGTGAATAATGCGATATGAACCCAAATTCTGGGAGCTCGCTGTCTAATGGGGTTAAGGCAGGTCATGTGACCTGGGTGCATTTCCAACATCTACGTGTGCTTCAGAATGTATTCTTTTCCAGATAAACTGTTCAAATTGTCATGGGAACTGGGGAAATTTTTACTTTTCCTGCTAAATGCTTAGCTAGCTCGGGAACTCCCTTTGCTAATTAATATGCACCACATCTAATACTTAATTTAGTACAGTAGTATGCCTGTTTGGGACACAGCCAATACAAAATTGAAGATAGTATACACCGATCAGCCATGACAGTGAAACCACTGAAGTGAATAACATTGATTATCTTGTTACGTGTTAAGGGGTGGGGTATATGAGGCAGCAAGTGAATAGTAAGTTCTTGATGTTGATGTGTTGAAAGCAGGAAAAATGGTCAAGCAAATTGCGATGGCTTGATGACTGGGTCAGATCATCTCCAAAAGTGCTGGTCTTGTGGGGTGTTCTCAGTATGCAGTGGTTACCTAACAAAATTGGTCCAAGAAAAGAGAACCAGTGAACCAGCAATAATATGGTCATGGGCGCCCAAGGCTCATTAATGCACATGGGGAGGGAAGGCTAGACTGTCTGATCCGATCCCACAGAAGAGCTGTGATGGGAAGGTGTCAGAACACACAGTGCATCACAGCTTGTTGTGTATGGGGCTGCGTAGCTGCAGACAGCTCAGAGTGCCCATACTGACCCCTGACCAGTGCAGAAAGTGCCTAAAATGGGCATGTGAGCATCAGAACTGGACCACGGAGCAATGGAAGAAAGTGGCCTGGTTTGATGAATCACGTTTTCTTTCATATCATGTGGATGGTGTAGTGATAAGTGATTAATGAGAATTACTCCCACCACTAGAGGCAGCAGTTGTGTATGACTGCCTATAAGACAATGAATGCAATGTGCGGGGGAGAATAAAAAAAGAACACGATAACTGAACACGTACGCTAACCTGTGTAATAACTTTTGTTTAATAAAAGAAGTTCCGTTACTAAGTTCTGTTTCTTATTACGGTAGTAACATTACAGATGGCCGGCGGGAGGCAGTATGATGCTGGGAAACTTGGGTCCTGGCATTCATGTGGATGTTACTTTGACATGGGACACCTACCTAAACATCGTTACAGACCAAGTACACCCCTTCATGGCAACGGTTTTCTCTAATATCAGTGGCCTCTTTCAGTAGGATAATGCGCCGTGCCACATGTAAAAATTGTTCAGGAATGGTCTAAGGAACATGACAAAGGTTCAAGATGTTGTTTTGATCTCCGAATTCCCCAGATCTCAATCTGATCGAGCATCTGTGGGATGTTCTGGACAAACAAGTCTGATCCTTGGAGGCCCCACCTTGCAATTTTCAAGACTTCAATCAAGGATCTGCTGCTCATGTCTTGGTGCCAGATACCACAGCAGACCTTCAGAGGTCTTGTGAGGTCCATGCCTCGACGGATCAGAGCTGTTTTAGCAGCACAAGGGGGACTTGGACAATATTAGGCAGGTTGTTTTAATGGCATGGCTGATTAGTGTAACATTGCAAGTCTGTGTTCAAGTCTCTCTTCATGCTTGTTTGTGTTTAACTGGTTCAAGTTTAATTTAACTCAAAGACAAGATTATAGTGATTAAACTGTGTGTTTAATCCACAGGTTGTATTATTCTAAAGAAAATTAACCTTCAAACATACAGTAGTGTTTATGAAAATGCGATGCTGTATTTGCACAAGCTGTATTTACACAGTTCACTTAATGTTATACAAGGCAGCAGGACAGCGAGTAAACCACATATTTGCCTTTTTTTATACAAGTTATTCTGTACATTCATGGCATCATTAGGCTAATATTATGATTTTAAAAGAAATATGAAAGGTCGGGGTTTGGCTTTTAATCCTTTTATGGAGACAAAGTGTAGAACAAAAACAACATGGTACTTTGCCTCCTGTTTTTGTAGGTGTGTAATGGAGCTCTTATGGATTGAAACACTGGATATGAAGCTTCTAAGAATATTTTCTAAACACGTCTGATATAAAGATTGCCGAAGTGAATCATGTTAGAAAACATGGTGGCCCTTCACGAGCTCATAAAAATGCTACTGTCGAAAAAAAAGGTGGAAATTTGTTTGAAGTTTGTTAATCACAAGTGACCTTTGGTGTTAGAAAGACGCTATGTAACTTGAGAGCATGATTAATGTTTGTATATGAAAAAATCAATGTAAATAAATACGTAATAAAATTCAGAATGAATCAACGTATGTGTCCTCTCGCCCTCTCGTTTTAGTTCCTCCAGGAGCTTGATGATCTACCCTTGACCAGCATGCGGTGAGGGGGACGACCTCGCTCTTTTCTTGCATTGTGGTTTAACCCACGCTGTGATGTCACAGTAATGGCGTCTGCCGTGGCCAATAGGAGTCAAGGGAACCAGTCACTGGTCCTGAAGGGTGTCGACCCTGAAACATGCATGATTGTGTTCAAGAACCACTGGGCTCAGGTGTGTTTAGGAGTTTACAGGCACTATTTTTTGCTATGATTATTTTGAACCACAAGGAAACATTATAAACGATTAAAAGGATGGAGAGTGTTAGGGACACATCCATATATAGAAAAAATGTTTGTTTGTGCTCATCAGGTGGTTAAGATCCTGGAGAAACATGACCCTTTACGTAGCGGTGGGGGTCTCAACCTCGGGGTCGGAGTTCACACTTTCAGAGGTCATGGTCTCCGTCACGGGACAATCCCACTGGACGAGGCGAGCGCAGTTCAGAACTACGTAGAGCACATGCTCTTCCTCCTGATGGAGGAGGAGAGCGGAGTGGGCGGAGCCATGGGCCCCATCCTGGAGTTTGTCATCATGGAGAACGTGATGGAGCGCCTGTTCATATGGAGCCTGAGGCGAGATTTCACCGACCAATCAAAGCTCGAGCAGCTCAAGATGTACGAGATGCTGATTGGTCAGGCCAAGCAGCCGCTGTTACATCACAAGCCGATTCTGAAGCCGCTGATGATGCTGCTCTCGTCCTGCTCGGGAACAGCGACGGGTCAAACGGGTGAGGTTCATAAGTAAATACATCCGTAATCATTTTACTTTTCTATCCGTTTCTCTTTTTGTCTTTCTTTTTGCCTTTGCTTCAGTCTTTTATTCTCACTTTCTTTTGTTTTCATTTTTGTTACTGTGTTTTTGTTGTTCTGTCTTTTGTTGTCTTTTGCTTTGGTCTTTCTGCCATTCATTCTGATGTTCAATCGTGTTTTATTTATTTATTTATTTATTTCTGTTTTCTTTGTCATTGTGTTCAGCTTTTGTTCTGTCCCTCTTTCTTTATTGCTTTTTGTGTTTCTTTTCTTGTTTTCATTGATTGTAGTGTATATATCATTCTTTTTTTACAAACTATTTGTTGTTGATGTTCTTGTTCTTGTTGATGTCATTGTTAAAAGTACATAGTTAAAAGACATAGAAGACTCAATTAACTACAGAATTAACACAGTGCTAAAGAAAGTTCAATTTATTGACCACATTATTAACTTGGTCCCCAGCGTGGTTGAATCCTCGAATCTGATTGGTCAGAAGGTCTCCATTATTTCCACACAACAGCACAACTCTGAAAGTAGTTCAGGCTGTAACATGATTATATTAATGTGCTCTTTCTAATACATTATTGTTTCTATAGTAACAGGTCATTCATACGATCCTGTACCCAATACAATCATTCACAACTGATTTCTGTCATATACAGGGCAAAGGAAGGTGTTCTACTGCAGTTAATTAATGTTTCTTACAATGTTTTTTTTTTTCTGTCTCAGCAGCAGGCGTTCCGATTTCCTCCAAGGTGGAGCATGAGCTCGTTCTTCTCCTCCATCAGCTGTGCTGCGTTGTGTCCAGTGATCCCTCCATTCTTGAGCTGTTCTTCCACTCCAGTGAAGATCAGGGAGCCGCTAACTTCCTGCTCTTTTCCCTCCTTGTTCCCTTCATCCACAGAGATGGAGTGATAGGACAGCAGGCTCGAGACGCCCTGCTCCTAATAATGACCCTGAGCAACGACAACCAGCGCGTGGCCACACACATCGCACACAACACCTTCTTCTGTCCGGTATCTCTTCATTTACCACAACATCTCCTCTAGTTCATCGTCTCTTTCGCTTTACCAGAACACCATCATCTGTCCGGTATCTCTTCATTTACCACGTCATTTACCACGTCATCTGTTCATACCACAGAATCTTCTGTTTAGTATCTCTTTCTTTTTACCACATGACCTTCTTCTGTCTGGTCTCTCTTCATCTACCACATCATAGTCATCTGTCTGGTATCTCTTCATGTAACCAAACAACTTCTGTCCCGTATCTCTTTCTGTTTACCACAGTATCTTCTGTCCGGTATCTCTCTTTCTTTACCGCAGCACCCTCTGTCCGGTATCTCTCTTTATTTAGTACTACATCTTCTTCTGTCTGGTATCACTTCATTTTACCACAGCCTCTTCTGTCTGGTATCTGTTTCTTTAACACAACACATTCTTCTGTCCTGTATTTATCTCTTTACTGTAACAACTTCTTCTCACCAGTGTCTATTCATTCACGAGAACACTTTCTTCTGTCCGGTATCTCTCACTTTACTTCCTTACTACTTCCTATCTGTTTTTTTCTTTCTCTTTCTTTAATTCAGTGGTTAATTCATGTCTTTTTTTCTTTCTGTTTGTGTGTAGGTGTTAGCCACAGGTCTGAGTGGTCTGTACTCGTCTCTACCCGCTAAACTGGAGGTGTCCAGTGAAGACTGGCACTGCATACAGAATGACGAGTGGCAGCAGGAGCCCGCACTCGTTCATTTCCTAAATTCACTCGAGTTCTGTAATGCCGTCATGCAGGTGAGAGCGATAAGGTAAAAACGACATGGTCAAAGATATAAGCAGGTGAATTATATGTGGATGTTTTATGTTTATTGTAACTAAAGACATGTAGTGACTTCACTTCCACAGTATAGTTATACACGTATATAATGTGCTAATATTTTTTTCCTGCAGGTGGCTCATCCGTCCATCAGAGATCAACTGGTTGGCTACATCATCAACGGCTTTCTGGTTCCTGTTTTAGGACCCGCGCTGCATAAAGTGAGTGGTGTTTCAATATGTTGTGGTTTTTCTGAAATTAATGAATATGAGTCATACTTCTGAAACTAAGAGTGTTACAGAGTGGGCGGTGTCACTGATCACTAGCATTCACTGTCCAGTAATTTTTCTGAACCTCTGGTGTAATGTACAGTTGTGGTGAAAAGTTTACATACACTTGTAAAGAACATAATATCATGGCTCACTTGAGTTTCCCGTTATTTCTACAACTCTGATTTTTCTCTGATAGAGTGATTGGAACAGATACTTCTTTGTCACAAA
>JAQQZX010000013.1:9687934-9700939 GCA_030068355.1 Notoglanidium maculatum | reverse complement strand
CTCCATCTCTACACCCAAGACCCGTACTGAACCTTCCTTACCTCCATCTCTACACCCAAGACCCGTACTGAACCTTCCTTATCTGCATCATCGATCGAGAGAACTTCCTCTCCAGATATGCAGGATTGATGATGGTACCGAGCAAATGCTAAGAGATCATAGTCCCGATTAGATCAGTTTTAATATTACTATTTAGATTGGGGAAAAAATGATGGCTATGATTTTGTCCAAGTCCAGACTGCATTAGGTCTTGATGTGATTGTACTTTTGGTTACTCGGTCAGTTCTGTACGGACAATCAGCTGTTAGATTTTTCAGGAGTTTGTCTGTCATGCCGTTATTGTGCTACACTAATGCACTTCCATTTAATTCTGAAAACAGTGTATGAGTTTTTATTTCCAACTAAACTGCTGTGTAAATTAGCTCTGACCCAAAGGTGTGTAGATATGTGTATTTTTTTCCTATTTAATGTGTGCCACTGTTCTGTTTACACACACGTGTTAAAGTCTTTGAGTAAATGCAGTGTGTTGCGTTCGATCCCCTGTGTCTTGTTTTTAAGCATATTTCTTCACACGCTGCACCTCACTTGTTTCACGGGTTGTGATGAAAGTGTAATGAGGCTGGGGTGTGAAACATGCTGCTTCTGTGACGTGCTAATGATCGCTTCCATGAAAAACAGTTCATCAACCTCAAACTGAGCATATTTCCGTTCCATGGTTTGTGATTCAGCCTGGTAGAAATTCAGAGTTTATATGTTTGCGTATCGTATCACAAACTTGAGGCACATGCTGAGGCGCATTTTAATCTGAACGTCACCTGTCCTCTGAACAGGCAGGTGTGTGTGAGACACAGGCGTATGTTCTGTGCAGATAGGAAGGATGAGGTGAATGCTCTGAAACTCCACGCTTTGAGCTCAGGTCCGTGAGCTTTAGTGATTTTTCTGATCACCTCGCTGTAATTATTATTACACTTGCGCAGGAAGATCAAAGAATGCCCATATATGGAAATATCGGTGTTCTAAGTGTGGTGGTTTTTTTTTTTTTTTTTCTCTTCCTCCTCTCAATCTTTTAATCCCTCATTCTCCTTTTCATTGTCTTACTCACTCCACTCTTTAATGTCCCTTCTGACTGACCGTCTCTCTCCTCCTTTCCTTCCTTCTGCTGTCTCTCTTACTCCCTTCCACGGTCTCTCTGTGTCATGGTTCTCTCTCGCTCTCTCTCTCGCTCCTTCCTGTCTTATGAACATCTCTCTCGCTCCTTCCTGTCTTATGAACATCTCTCTCTCTCTGTGTCTCTCACCAGACCTCGCCTTACCCTCTACCTGTCTCCCTTGTTCTCAGTCTCTTTTTTTTTTTTTTTTTTTTTTTTTTTTTTTGTTGTTGTTTTTGTTTCTGTTCATCTTTGTCTTTTTATCTTTTTTCATTTTCCTCTCTGTATTTATTTCTGCTTCTCTCTCTCTGTCTTAATTTTTCATCTCCCATTCACACACACACTCATCCACTATCTGCCTTTCACTCAGTTTCTTCTGTCTCACTCTCTCACTGTCCCGCTTTGTATCGGTTTATTTTGCTGTACCTTTTCATTATCTATCTGTATATCTTTATCTCCACTCGTCTCTCTCGCTTTCTTTTCACTATTTATTCTTTTCCATGTTCTCCTGTAAGAAGTGTGTGTGTGTGTGTGTGGGCACTGAATCAAATCTTTTGTGAAAATGTTTCGTACAAGGCCACACACAGAGTGGGAGCTCTCAATCTGTTGCTCCTACTTACACACACACACACACACACACTCCATCTATTAAAGAATGATGTTGCTATGTAGCACTGTTGCTATGGAAGATGTTCCCTTCTACGCTACACTCTGAAGTGAGCTCAAACCCACCAGTAGGGGGCGCATTGTCACCTCACAACACATGATAAGCGTGTCATCAGTCTCGTACATGAGTGAGGAAGAATCTTATTATGTAGTGAATAGTGAGATGTTTAGGTTGTTTATGTGACTGAATCAGGAACCAGCTCTGTTACTTACAATTCATCATGTTCCCTAGATTAGTGTGCTATGTAGTGCATATGATTACCCAGAGTAGGGAATAGGGAAGAGGGGGACATTTAGGATGGGGAATAATTCTTTTTTTCTACAGCCCAGTTGATTCCTTGGATGAAAAATGTCACAAGAAATATGCAAATGTTATTTAAATTAGACAGAAATATGCGCGGGAGCCTCTTAACTGCAGTATCATGGTGATTAGCTAGTGGTCCAGTTGTCAGTTTTCAAACAGACGGAGATGATGATTAAATGATTGTCATTTTATTTAAACCTTTAACATCAGAACATAGCATCTGAAGCACACAAAATAAATAATGAACATTAAAAGGAAAAAAGCCTAGAGACTTTATTAATTAGCATATTATAAGGAATTATTAAGAGGAGTGTTCTAAGCTAATAAGTACACAATTAAAATTAATTTGTAATGCATTTACACAGTGTAATGTGTTAATATGCAATTAATAGTGTATATTTCAATATATTAACTAGTACATCATTTTGATGGTTAATATACTGTAATTGCTTATCTAAATAAATAGCATAATTAATATTCATGAGTTCTTCACTAAAGATACTATAGGAATGTAATGGGATTTGCAAAATGAGTGTGTTTTTGTATATTTGCTACATCATAAAGTGGTTTTCTTAAGTCATTGTGTTATATAAAGTTTACTTCATCATTCTGCATTACAAGTTGTAAAGTCTATAAAAAAAAAAACCCTGCTTGTTATTTTCACTTCAGCGTTGACTCCACAAATCTGTAAGCTCATTTGTAACATTACAGCAGCGTGTGTGTGTGTGTGTGTGTGTGTGTGTGTGTGTGTTAGGAAATGTAGCACCTGCCAGAATTGCAGTTTGATTAAATAAAAGCCCGCTGGCTAAATCAGAGCAAAACACAACAGTATGTGTATTACAGATGACGTGTTTGCCCTCTTAAATATAACCCTGCGTTTGTGTTTGTGTTCGTGTAGCTCGTGCAGAATCGCAGCCGTCTGCTTGCTAGTTATTTATCGCTGAAGCTAGGTGCAGAGTCAACCTGAGGTCTTTAAAGGAACAGCACAAGAAAAGAATATGTTCCTCTTACACCAGATGCACTCGAAAGCGATCTTTGTGTCTGAAATTCTGTCAGTTGTAGCTACAGCTACTAGGGTTAGCGCGGAGTATAGCGTGCGCTTCACACAGTCACCACAAATTCACCTCAGAAAACAGTGTTTCTACATGCTTTAAAACTCTAACCCATGTCTATTTAACGTATATAAATGAACAGGAACTATATTCATTTCGTTCCACATCTTTAATGCTGCTGTCAAAGTTCAGTTAGCAGTCAATGCTAAATCTAATAACGGTGTAGTTTTAGTCAAATCAAGCCTTTTTTTTGGTCTTTTTTCAACACATCTGAGGTAAATGTTGACATTCTTAATAATTTGGTCTCGTTTTAAGTTTCACTGTGCCTTCGTATTGCCCGTTTGAAAGACCAAATGACTAAAATGTTAGCCTCCGTCACTAGCTAGCTAATTTATGACTATTCTAATGACTTGAACGGTGTGTGTGTGTGGGGATGCTTCCCGTATCGATAGCACAAATTCGTACTCCTCTGCAAAAAAACTGAAAGTGCATTCAAGATGGCTGCTGGTACCAATTTTAGTGCTAGCCACATTAGCGCTGTCCCGTTGTCCATTTTTATTGCCGTCGCTACGTCACTCTGTTTGTCAGAAACCACATAAAATCTGAGGTACTGACATCTCCACAAACCTGACTGAGGTTGAGTGTGTGATTTAGAAATGGGGCAGTGGTAGCTCAGTGGTTAAGACCTTGGACTAGTGATCGGAAGGTCATGATCCAAGTACTGCCAACTACCAACTACTACCAACTGGAAGTTCAAATCCCAGTACTGCCAAGTTATCGCTGATGGGCCCTTGAGCAAGGCCCTTAACCCTCAACTGCTCAGTTGTATAAATGAGATATATGTAAGTCGCTCTGGATAAGGGCGTCTGCCAAATGACGTAAATGTAAATGCAGTTTGTGATTTGTGAGGTGTGATGCTAAACAGTACCTGTTAGCTACATTAGCTTTGATACGGAATCAAATTTCAGATACAAAGCCTGTAAACTGATTGTGTGGGTTTGTCGAACATTGTGAATGAAATGCGATGTGTCTCCTTCCATCCTCTCTTTCCTGAGGTGTGGAGTTGAACTGTGGTCTTCAAATGAACTAAAGAAAACTAAAGGTACACAGTGTCGCTCTGTATTCGAGCCAAATATATTCAATCAGAAATTCTGTTCGGTTTACCCTACAGCTACAACGCTAATCGCTTCCAGATTAGCATGTGCCTAAATCATCGCATGCTCGCCTCAGAAAACATCATTTCTACATGAACAGTCTTATAACCTCATAAAACACATCTATCAAAAAGTATACAAATCAGATTGGAACTAAAGTCTTTTCTTCGATGAAATTCCTAAGTGGTGTTATGGAAGTGCAGTTAGCAGTCGATGCTAATTGTAATTACACTTTAATTTTAGTCCAACTGGAACCTTTTTGTGGTCATTTTCCTACACTTCTGAGGTAAATGTTGATATTCCTGACATTTCAAATGTTTCCAGTTTGTCACTGCTTTCACATTGTTTTGTTTTTTTTCAATTATTATTCAACATAATGACTAAACTGTTAGCCTGTATCCCTAGATCACTAAAATTAGATTATTCCTAGCTGCAAATAGCTGTGTGTGTGTGTGTGTGTGTGTGTGTGTGTGTGTTGCATCCATGGTGTATTCCTGTCTCGCACCCAGCGTTCTTGGTGCAGGCTCCGGTTCCACCTCCATCTCCACCCTGACCAGAATGAAGATAAATAATGATGAATGTTGTAGCAGAAGATGGAGACAGTGTGTTAGGAATAAATGATGACCTAGCAAGTGTGTTGCAGTCTTTCCATGGGCTATATTCTAAATCACATACTTAACTATACACCATCTATTATGGTTATTATTGTAAGTAATTATTGTGGTTTGGGATCCATCCGCCATCAGGAAATTGTGGATGCTAAATGATAGCCAGCTTGCTAAATAATATGAACTACAGGTTATTTTGACTTCTGCTAATATTGTACTTATTACATTGGTTATTAAAAGCTAATCTCAGGAAGTCCATATTGTTACATCCATATCCAAGGATGCTATAATACTATACACTTCTGTCATTAAGAGAACCTCAGACCTCAGTTTTTAATCTTCAGGTATTTTTGTTCATACATCTTCCTCAATTGTACTTGATGCATTTGGAAAAAAAGAAAATCAAGCTTTAACAATTACACTATCCTTTGGTGCATTAACTGGTATCGAACTAATCAGTTGATGAAAAAGACAAAATTCTGGTCACTTGGCTAACATGATGGGCTAATCCACAGACTAGAACTAATTAAAGATTTGAAGTCAGATAGACTACTATTAGGTAGCCGCATTAGCTTTGTAGCGCCGAACAACACAGTCATGTCTGATTGATTGCTGAAATCTGTGGAATATAAATGCTATTTTTGCTGAACCATTCCTTTAAACGCTATTTCTTTGCCTTTCATTATGCAACACGCTAACTGAACATGTCCCAACAGCCCACCAATGCACCTCTTATCTTCATATGCTCCTGATAACTAACACACACCCATACAATCCTCTATTGTCACTCAGTGTGTCATTACCCGGAGTATATTAACATTATTTTGCTTCAAGTATGCACTCCATCATTATCAGACACTCATATCTGTGTGCCTACATCGCTGGTGGTGATTTTTAAGGAATCCGAAGCATCAAAGGACTCTGAAGGAGTGTGAAACTGAATATTATCAACGCTTGTGTGTTATCAGTGTCCCTTGAGTGTCCGCCTCAGGCTGGAACAGTTGGTGTTAGCATGTGCTATCTCCTTACAGTCTTTTCATCTGTTTATCACCAAGCATCATGGTTAAATGAATAAAACTAGATCTTTTCTGACTTTTAGAATAGTCTTCAAGCCGGGGAAATACATACAATCCGTTCTTATTTCATTGTTTAATAATCTTCTTAGCTAATTCTTATTATTTAAGGCATGGGATGCTTAGTGCTTAGCTAGCTAGCTTGAAAGGTGTTATGAAAGAGGTGTGAAAAGAGAGAGATTTGTTGTTTAGCTGCCTGTTAGCCAGTAGAATTTTGGCTAGTCATTACATGTTGCTAATATCTGCACTATGTTATAATCAGTAGCATTTATTGTTAGGTCTAATGACTAGCATTCGGGCTAACCTCTAGCTTTAGTGATTTGTCCTTGTTAAGTTGAGCTAAAGATTAAGATTTCTTATTAAATAAATCAATGAAGTTTTAACCTCACACTGTGTTAGAATAATGTTAGCAGGAGTGCTACTGTCTGCATTAGCGTAGCCGCTGAAGCTAAACTGTCACATGATCACATGAGTTTTAATGCTTTATGTTCGTTTTTAGTTATTCAGAAAATCTTCCTGTGAGAATATTTTTCATGTACAATTTTAAAAGTTAAGTAAGGAATAGAACACTTTCATTTTGTTATAGGAAACTATCAACCAGTGATCGGTGTGATGCTGATGGTATTACCGCTACAAAGTTAATCATTTTCCTGTAACAGCTAATCTTTTGCTAATCCTCTTATAAAGCAGCAATTTCTCAACTATTATATTTTTTTTATTTATTACTGAGTAAAACCTCCTGCTTTTTATCCATTTACAGTTACATTTAAGGTGGTGGAAGGTCCATGACACAACACAAGTTCGTTCCTGTTATCAGCTATAAACAGTCGTTCCCGCTTTTTTTTTTCTCTCTCTTGAAGTTAAAGAGTAAACATCCTTACAAAGAACTGACACTGGAGACTACTTCCATAAATGTTGAAAAAACGTCTTTGCAGAATGCATTTTCCTTTGTTATATAACCAATTATTTGTTTATTATTAGTTTTGGAGGATATGGATAGATATAGTAATGACTGTAGTAATGAGTAATTACTATAGACATGATAAGTATCAGTAAATAGAGCAGACTAAACAACAACAACAACACATTACAACCCGCCTTTGCCAAGAACGTCGAAGGATCGTCTAGTCTGGAGACGAATGTTAATACCGGGTCTGAATTGAGCCCATGTGTTAGATGTTATTGTCCCTTTTGCTGGCAGTGAATCACATTACACTGTTTTGACAGGAGGCTGCTGCTGCTGGGGAAAACACACAGGTGCGAAACAAGCAGAACCCAATCTCCTAGACAGACTGAATTCGGGCATGAAGAGCTCTTCAGTCTGTAAGCATGTGCCAGTGATGCTTTACCTCCAATCTGGGGATCTGTAGATTCTGATCTCCACCGAAGATACACAATGTAAGTTCAAACACCTGAAAATATATGAAGTACACATACAGGTTTTTAATTTGCATTTCTCACAGGAGTGTTTTCACTTTAACAAGCACTTCAATCCACACTGGCTGCTAGATCAGGGCTAGCTTGCGTCAGTGGTCCAAATCTTCAATAATTATGACTCTGGACAGTTAAACATGCGTCGTGGTTCGTATGAGGTTTATTGTTATGGAAATGTCATATGATCAAAGTTACGATGTTGAGCTTTGCGACATCTGTGTCTGATCAGACCTGGGGAAGTCACATCTTGATGCACGGTTGTAAAGTCGCACAACGATTATTCCTCAATCCTTATCCAGGCTAAAACTTGGCATTTCACATAGCAGGAAAAAAGGTAATAGGCCATGCTTTAGTATTACCAAATAACATCTGCGTGTGTACCACGCTCTTCTCCAGATGTTTTTTATTCTGCTCACGTAATTGGCGTTTGAACAGTTGTCTTAATTAGATCCAGTCGAGTTGGAGAAAAGCCTGATAATGATGATATTACTTTTGCACTTCTGCAGCACTGGAGATTCTCCTGATGTTAATTAGCAGTGTATGGTTTTCTGTCTACTGTTGTTAGCTGCTAATGTCTCTCCTGCCTAATTAGTCACATTTGGAAAAGCAGGCGATTTGTTGTTAGTTTAAACATGGAGCGTGGTGTTTGTGTTTGATGGTATTGTGTATGAATTGCAGTGAAGTTAAACAAACGAAGCATTTTAATGTCATTTACTGTATTTGTTCTTCATTGTAAACAATCTACTCAAATCCATATGTCCTGCAGATTAAATAATACAAGCATTTAAAAAAAAAAAAAAAAAAAAAAAACAGTTCCATTTCCTCTCCACGTCTAGTAGCAAAAACACCTGATGGCGGTGTGCGTTTGCTGCACGTATGAAATATACTATACGACTGAGACGTTTTCTCAATCTTTTTTCTATGCAGGCTTTTAACAAACAACTGAACTATAAAATCTTAAAGAAAGAAAAAAAAGATGAGTTTGTTTTCTTTTCTTGGCAAGATATTTATAGCGTGTACAAGACTTGGACTCTTCAAAGGTTTCCTAAGTGCATTTCCTCGACCTTTTCATAACCGTGACTCCGCGAGGGGGTCGTCCACTGAAAGTCAGCGCCTGCATTAAAGAAGGCTTTAGTACAAGAAGGAAAAAAAGAGGCAAAGAGTAACTCTGAAGGAGGTGGAGAGATCCACAGCTGAGAGTGAAGAAGCTGTTCATAAGACAACCTTAGCCTGGATATGCCACAAAGCTGGGCTTTATGTAAGAGTTGTGAGAAGAAAGCCATTACTGAAAAATCCAATTTGGAGTTTGCCAGAAGCAAGTGGGGAAATACGTTCTCTTCCTCTCAGGAGACCGAAGTGGAAGTTTTTGGCTTACCCTGAGAGCACCATTCCCACAGTGAAGCATGCTGGTGGTAGCATCATGTTACCTTTGGCCTCTTCCTCTGCCGTTCCTCTGCTACAGAGGTGCCATATTTACACTTAAAATAAAAGTAAACCCCTGTAGATGTAGCATAAAACTTGACCAGTTCAGTTTAGCCTGTCTTGAATGGTGTTTAAGGTTTTCGAGGTGTGCTTCACAACACAAACGCGCGTCATGAGAGAACTATAAATCATGCTTTAGTAGGCAGCAGGTTTGAGCAGCACCTATTTGGAAGACAACATAAATCCAGCTGTTTTTTAAGCTTTCCAGGGAGGGGTGGGCAATCCTGTAATTCTGATGAGAGGAACATGTGAATTTAAGAAACCTAGTGGACCAGATTGTTACTTTGACTGAGAAATAGGTTTATAGATGTAAATTAAATTATAAAGTGCTGCCAAGTGAAAATCAATACAGCTAAGCATCCAGGAAAAGGTTTCAATTACATTATTATGGTAATATTGCAATACAATTCTACTAGTGCACCACCTAAACAGGAACAAGCTGAATAAATCTCATTCGTGTGCTGATTTAGTTTGTATTTTTTATTCAGAGCCTCGTTGCGAGTTCCTGTCTTTGTCCTGCTACTTTTGAAAATGTCTCTCGGTGTCTATGGTGCTGTGAGGAATGAAGCAGGATCTTCATAAACACTGTGTGTGTGTGTGTGTGTGTGTGTGTGTGTGTGAGAAGCACTCGAACTCTTCTTATTTTTCATTTCGCAGCACCTCTCTTTCCCCGCTTAACCGCTTTCAGCTCATTCAGTGTGTGTGGGAACAGCAGGGGGGTGAATAGGGGGCCACTACATCATTTCAGCCATTCAGAAAAAGAAACAGGTTTTTAGCTTCTTTTTAATGGACGAGGAGAGAGAAAAGGTCCCGGGAACGTGATTGGGGCCATTAATGAGGCCCTACTGTAATTAGTAATCTCTTTATCTGGCTAGAGGAACACTTTTTATTCAGATTGAGCAATTCTGTAGTCCTCGTGTCCTCTGCACGTCACCCTGCTGCTATAGAAACTCACAATGCTGACTAAAGCATAGCCGACTCCGATACTGATGATTTGTGTCACATACAGTCAGGCCTCATGCTGTGTCTCAAACTGTATACTACACAGTAATGCTTAAACAGGATTTGTGTAGCAGTCTGGCAATTCAATTCACACCCATTGGAGCAGCGTCCATTTTTATGGATAACTGTGTCAGAAAATGCATAAGCAAGTGTGTTTAAGAAGCTGAACAACTCTGTAAAGGTGTTTGAAGTGAGTGTGTAATAATTAATCATGCAGACTGAGTTACAATGCTAAACTGGGCCTCATAGAACATTTATAAAATCCTATTTGATACTGACTCTAGATATAACAGATTTTACATTTTTTTTTTTTGTTCTGTTTTCTCCTTTAGTCATTAAACCGATCATAAATACTATAAGATTTAGCTTTAGTAAAGGACAAAGCTCAATCCTGAACTCGGGTTACTTTCTGCAGAGTTTCTCATGATCTCCCCGAGTCCGTGTGTGTTTCCCTCAGTGTCCTCCGATCTCCCGAAAACATGCCAGGCCGCGAAATTGCTTGTGATGAACTGGCATCCCATCCAGAATGTATTCCCTCCTCACAGCCAGTGTTTAAGGGATAGTCTGTTACTCTCACTGAATATGAATGAGTGAATAAATCATTGGTGATCCCAAAGCTTGGAATCTGGGATCTCGCTGAAATTTCTAGCGAACAAATGTGAACAAACATGTTGGACGACAGCTCGGTTCAACTGTCAGTTTTTTATTGGTCGTTCATGCATGACGTCAAGACTGTGTTTTCACATTAGTCAACATAAGAGCACACACAAATATACCTTTGCAATTAGTTAATCATACAAATTAAAAATATTAGAGTACACAGTGTGTCACCCTCTCACTGTCTCTGCCAAGTACTTGCTTTTTTCTCTATAAGTGAAACAAATCGTTCCCAGCGTGTCTGTGTGTCTGTGTGTCTGTGTGTCTGTGTGTCTGTGTCTGTGTCTGTGTGTGTGTGTGTGTGTGTGTGTGTGTTTTTGCCTGGAACGAACTGCAAACACTCAACGCTTCCAAACACTTGTTCACACACACACTTTTGTAAAGCCGTAGAAATAAAATGCGAATTCAATGCTCAAGAGGAGTTCATTCAAATTTAGAACTGAAGTCTGGTGCCAAATCGGCCCTTGGAGTATTCTTAGCAGTCTTAAAGCATGCGCGCACGCACACACACTTAGTTTCGTAAACACCTCGGTCCCAAACGGACCTGGCTGTGTATCAGCGGAGTCACAAGTGTGTAATTATTCACTGGCGTGATTAGAGCTGGTTGACGAGCAGCCCTGCGTCCCCAATGACAGAATTGAAATTTCCAGCTACGAAGGATCATTAGCATTCAAATGCATCACAATTAAGGCTATTTTATTATTCTTGGCTTTTTTCCACTCCATTAAAATGAGTTCCTCGAGATTATTCACAGTTGCTGCAGGTAAGGGAGCCCTCAGAGTTCAGAAACACTGCCGTACAAATCTGGAATTAATTTTAGACTGGATATTGGGATTTAACCTGTGGCGAGCCGGGCATTTTAGGTCTCTGTGCTGCTGGGGAGCAACTTTAAATTGACTAGCTGTGATCATGTACTTTGCCTTGAAGCAGCAGGTTGGGTGAGAATTACATATACACAATGTAGTGAGTGTGTTTCAGGCTCATATGCAAAGAAGTAAAGGTGTTAATGGACGTGTTAATGGAAGCTCAGCTGTGAGACGGTGATGGAGAGAGGATCGCTGGCTCTGAGCTGTAAGCCATCAGGAGCCATCTCTCCATCCCTCCGCTTCATCAGAGAATCAGTAACCCCCAGAGTCCACTCAGAATCACCCTGCTTATCCCTCCGAGCCATTTCACAGATCCTAATTTACTCTTTATCCAAACATTTTTCATCCATACATCCATCAATTTAGCTCTCCATCTGCCCTACTGTCCACCCATCCAACTTGTCCATCTATCATTATATCAATCCATCTATTTTCAGTCCATCCATCCATGTATCCATTCATTCATTCATTCATCCACTCTTTTGTCAATCTATGCACCCATCCACCTGTATGTCTGTTCATTTGATCAGTCAGTCCATACAGCCATCAATCTATCCATCAATCTATCCATTTTTCCACTCATGCAAAAATTCATCCATCCATGCATTTATAGATACACCTGCGTATTCATGTATCCATTTATCTATTTATTCTTCCATGAATCAATTCATCCATCCATCCACAGTATATCACCTTGCAAAAGTTTTCACCCCCTTGAATCTGAATGTCATGAATCTACAGAAGGTATTCCATAATACTAAAGTGGGGGACAAATAAAAAATAAAAAGAGCACAAGTTGTGATTTCATAAGTATTCACCCCTTTGGCTGTGAATCCCAGTTCTGCTACAAACCAGCTGCCATCAAAAGTCATTTAATTAGTTGAATGATGTTGATCTGCGCAAGGCACTGTAATAGAATGCACCGAATATATATAATATAATTCCTTGTTGGAATGAATCGTAATAATAATAATTACTTTCTCAGCCACTAGTGTTTGAGACACGGTCTGTACAGCGGTATTTCTGTAAGCAAGGATTTAATTTTACATTTAATCAGCAATTCCATGGCTGTAGCCTCAAAATAGAAAATAGTGCACTCTTCAGGGAGGAAGATGAGGAACCTCTGTCACGTTCAGCCAGGAGCCACTTTGCTATTCATATCCCATGGAGATTAGCCGCTGATGAATTGCATCATTAGCAAAACTGGAAGTGAATAAATAAACCAGCAAAACGGCTTGGTGAAATTTAGATTAATGAAAGGTGGCATGTGGAAGTGATTAGCGTAACCTTAAAGAAGCTTTGGTGTGAGAAGTTGTTTATTTGGTGTAAATCTGAAACACGGATTGATGCTGAGAAGGAAAAGATAAAAGAAGAAACACTTAAAGGTGCAATAGGTAAGATTAGTCATGCTGTTCAAGATTATGGCCGTAATGGCTAAGAAGGCGAAAACCTCCCCCACCAGTACTCTTCTCAATGGTTTTATTTAGATTATTGCAATGCCTTACTGTCTGGGTGTTCCAGTAGGAGCATAAACAAGCTTCAGTTAGTCCAAAATGCAGC
>JAQQZX010000013.1:9589090-9608002 GCA_030068355.1 Notoglanidium maculatum | reverse complement strand
GTGTGTGTGTGTGTGTGTGTGTGTGTGTGTGTGTGTGTGTGTGTGTGTGTGTGTGTGTGTGTGTGTGCGCGTGCGCAAACATGTTCAGACATGCCCGAGTCGTCACTGTCGTTCTTTCTGAACTTCACACGCCCCAGATCGCCTGGTTAAAACCTGATGAGGTTCAACTGTAAACTAGATGTCGAATCTCTGAGCTGTTTTTTTACAGGCAGAGGCAGTGGAGCAGTTAGGCTGCCTACCTAGGGAACTTTGCTGCTCTGATATGTGCTGCATTTGGGTAAAGGCTTCCCTCTTTGGCCTAAGAGACTATCTAAGAAGGGGAATTTTCTGTTTGGTTCGGTTTGCCTTCTCTTTTTGGGGCAACTTTGCCTGCTTAGGGAACATTTTTAATGTGGGTCGGGTTGCCTTTGGAATCGAGCTGCCAAAGTAGGCACTGTTTTTGGTTTGGACTGTGTTTAATTAGGAGAGGAGACCGCCGGCGTAGGGGGCTTTTCTGTTCTTTTCTTTTTTTTTTTTAGATTTGACTTGTGTTTCCTTTGTGGTGAGGAAGAAAGCTTTTTTTTTTCAGGGGTACAAATTATTGTGTTCCCTTTTGGGCAAGTCTGAGTAATTAGGGTACTTTCTGTTCAGAATGTGTTTCCTCTGGAACTAAGCTTCCTATGTAGGGGGCATTTTTCACTCTGGGTCACGTTTCCTTTGGAACGAGGCTGCCTGGGCAGGTTGCGTTATTTGTTCGGGTTGTGTTCCCTTTGGAATAAGGCTACCTGTGTAGGAGCCGATTTTGCTTTGGGTTGTGTTACAACTGGAGAGAGGCTGCATGGGTAGCTGCCTGTTCTTTTTGGTTCCGGTTGCGTTGAAGTTAGGCTACTTAGATAGTGGGTATGTTGTGTTCGGGTTGTGTTCCATTTGGAATGAGGCTGCCATTGTTTTGGCTAGGATTGTGTTGTTTGTGGTGAAGGAGCCTACCTAGGGCACTGGGGCAAGTGTGTTCCATTTGGAATAAGGCTAAAAAGGTTGGGTGCATTGTTTTTGGCATTATTTGTGGAGTTGACCGCTGAGGCTGCAAAGGTAGGGCTCATTTTTGCATTGGAATGTGCACTTTTTTGGGCAAGGCTGCCTACGCAGGGGTCTTTGGGTATTTGTTTTGTTTGAATTGTGCTCATTAGGGGCGAGGCTGCGTAGACGGGGAAATTCGGCTGCAGCTGAAGAAAAGCTGGAGACTTGTTGGGCAGCGTTTTTGTTTTTTGAAACTGCGTTGCACATTCCCACAAAAAAATTTTAAAAAAAAAGTTAATCATATAAACCATGATGTGTTTAGTTTTTCCATTAGCCCCTGTTCCTGTGGAACATCTTGAAGAGGGATAACAGAATGACTCATCAGAAGAGTGCAAGATAAACACACACACATACGCTATTCATTCGGCTTCATCACATCATCACTTTATCCGGACCATATCTATTAAACCTACAGTCACGGGCTGCGTCTCAAACAACCATAATCCTCTACATTGTGTCACTAGTTCTCCGTCTGTGGTACGTGCAATTTAGCTAGCTAGAAGCACATTGCTGATTGCACCATGTCAGGAAAGATGAATAAATAAAAAACAGTCGCTGAAAGAAAGACGGAGTGGAGAGGAGCTGATGTAATACTGAGCAATGAGGATTTCATAAAGACAAAGATTTCAAAGATTTGGCTCAGACTGCACACTAGACACTTGAACGCATTTGCGACGCAGTAATTTAGACAATCGGTACGCAACGCGGTCTTAAAAATGGTTAAACCTCATGTTTTATTATTTAGTTTTAAATATACAACGCTTGCTAGGCGGCTAGTCACGGAACAATTGACGCAAGCTAGCTATCTAGTGCTACCACTGTAACGTAATTAAACTGACGATTTGAAGCCGAATTATATTTCCAAACTGAATCTGACTTATTTTTCCCTTATTATATATTAAAGAACAACATTGTCTATGAAAACTAAAAAGTTTGAATTATATTGTTAATCATGAAATACACCATTTCCATATTGCTTTAACTATCTTGGCTAAGCTATACCATACTAGCGACAAGGGAAAAATACAATTTAAAAATGTGACCTAAGCTCCGGCCTTGCCTACTCGCGAACGCCCGTCACACATCCAAACAGCGCCTGGTTTTGACACAGGAGCAGGAGCTTCTATAATAACTAACATGAAAGTGTGTGTGTATGTGTGTGTGTGTGTGTGTGTGTGTGTGTGTGTGTGTGTGTGTGTGTGAAGGAGACGGAGATTGTTCACGTTTAATAATTCAAAACTTGGATTCGTCCTCGCTTCCTGCCTCGAGGCAACAAAATGTCCCGCTGCGGCGACACACGCATGGAAACATACGACGCGATAACGTTTTAAAAGGAGACCAAGGGTTTGGGGCGGAGCCTAAACAGGGTTGCTGTTGCAGTACTCCGACTACTAAGTAAAAATAAATAAATAAATAAAGTAATAATAAACACATTGATCACAGGGAGAGAAAAACAGACAGAAGGCATAAACCCTGGACGTCTTTCCGTCCCCCTCGTCCCAGGAGTCCTGAATTATTCATGAGCACTTAACTCCTGTATCAGTTATATATTATTGATAAAGGACAGATTGGTTCTTTTAAATAATAGACGTTTTGGGGCGATGCCCTCAGCGCTCGTGTTTAGAGGTGCTGATGTGGAATGTCTTGGCTTGAACTTAAGCAGCGAAGACGACCTTATCCGGATTTGTGCCGCGGTTGTGTCGGACGTTCGAATCCGATTGGTCAGCAGGTGGCGATTTGTTTCCTGCAACGAAAATACGTTACCGTTTCCATAGTAACAGATCATTCGCAAGGAGTTGCATGGCTGCAGATTTAACAAAACCAAAGACATTTTAAAACGTGTAACTGTTGATACGGTGGGGTTTTCTGACAGGAGATCGAAGTTTTATTTGACATTTGCGGAAGGAGTCTGCGGCGTCAGGGTGACGTTTTCAGACACGTTCAAAGTCGTTTCTGCTTTCTCAGTAACGTGACGAGGTATGTGGGTTTTTAGTCTCGACTCCAAGAGAGACAAAAGAAACATTAAAAATGAATGTTTACAGCCACTATATCCTAAGTGGCAACAGGAAGTAACTTAAACATAGCTATTTTTCGTAAACACAAAGTTGTGGACATGATCTGAATTCATACCACGTTACCGTTTACAGCACCAACATATTATTAAAAAGGCATGGAACCGTTGATAAGGTGGGGAGATTTCTGGAAGGAGCCTCCGGTGTCTTTCGTTCAGGTCAGACAAGTTTACGCTTTCTAACATGACGAGCTGTTTGGTTTCGTAACTTTATGACAGTAAAAAGAAGCTGTTGAAGCTACGACTGTTTATAGCTGCTATAATGCACGTGATAACAGGAAGGAACTTCGAAAGTTCTCCAAGGAACTACAGAAATAAAACGCTTCAGGGTTTTATTCCTTCGAAATCTGACATAGCGTTCATTCCAACCAACCACTATTTCTTCCTTTCGTGTTTATTGTTGCTGTGTCTTGTACAGCTCGGCGCTGAAACGCTATATTACACCTGCACTCGTCTGTGAGAACAGAAAAACAGCTGCGTGACACACACACACACAAACACGATTAGATATGCTGATGAAGGATGAAGGAAGCTCGCTGCTGCTCTCCATGTACTCGGTCTCTGAAACACACCCTGAGCTCCATGCCTGATGCGCCAAGACACTGCAGCTGCTGCTCCTGGAACAGGTTCATAGCGTCGCTCTTGTTTCTCATAAACACTCGCTCAATCCACGGACCGTGAGAGCGCCAAATCTCTACCCTGTAATATTCTCGTCACAGTCAAAGACATGGGCGACACTCGCGCGCCAAGATATTGTCCTTCTCGTCTAGCGTGTCGGCTTGTCAGCTGACGCGGATTGTGTTATCGTCTTCGAGTGCCAGGAAACGCGAGCAGTCACTAATGACAGCGAGTGAGCGACAAACACACCGCGTTCCCTTCTAACGCTCCTCATAACGGCGACAAATTAGTGACTTTGATGAACCTAATGTCTGTTTATCCTTAAAATGCTACTACGTTCTTTTGTCAAAACTCTGCTCTACTTGGCGCCGCGGGTCTTCTTTCGTGCTCTGATTATCATTCGGGGTAATTACATTCAATTTGGCCAGTATATGCATAATTTCCATTATTTCGTACATTCATAACGTGTCTCTATTTAAGGTTAGCCTTTCGGGGCCGTACGGGATCTCGCAAACAAAACGCAGGCGACATTAGTGAGAAATTGAGTTAGCGTTAACGTGTGAACACAGCTGTGAACAGATCAGTTTCAAATATATAAACTGCCTTGTGTAGCTGGAGCACAAAGTAGGGGCAATAATTGGGGGGAAAAAAGCCCAAGCATTCGGTTCCTGCATCATGTTTTTACGCCAAATTTGGCTAGCTACGGAACAAGGTCACGGGAGGAAAAAGCGTTGTTTTTTTTTTATTGGCGATAGTTTAAAATACATTTCACAGCCACCAAGATTCTGTTTATTTAAAAGCAAATAATCAGCAACGAATCGACTCCATTTCTGATAAAGAAAAAGTTCAAGTGCAAACAGTGTATGTATGATGCACAGAAGCATTACTATTTTAAAATGTATCGCAAAAAATCGGGAAAAGGATGATTACGGAGCGAATAATCTGTGACCGAACAAATGACGGTCAAAACGATTGCAGATGCTGCAGATTAGAAACACGTGCGCACCGTGACTCCCATGCAAAGACTGAGAAAGAGATGGGGAAAAACGTGTCTCCCAAAATTTTGGGATCTAGCTGGGATATAAATTGGGCAGACCTGGCAACCCTGGGTATGCGTGCGAAGAGCTGATTACGTGTAGTGGAAACAAATATTATATTCTGCAACCCAAACATGGTTAACATCGAATTATCGCGAGTGAACTCCTTGGGACATGAGAACGAATTTGCGGAGGGGATTTAGAGGGAAAGGTTGTGGGCGTGGCATTGCTAACTCACTAACTAAATTTTCTCAAAAAGTATTTTACACAATTATTTTTACACTCTCTTGACTCGTGTGCTGCCAACTTTGTTTAAACAGAACCAACAAACTAGGCATTTTTTTTTTTTACAACTATATTTACAACTTCCTGTTTATTACCCCCCCCCCATTTTTTTTAATAGTCAGCCCACGGATAACCTCATACTACTCACTTCAGCCATACAGATTATTTCAACTCTGGTATCAATAATCAATTACTCAATAATTAAAATCACACTAATGAAATTAGGTCGCAAAACGGCCTCCACATCTAAAAAGAATGTTCAAATAAGAACAAAACCCTTCGCAGATGTTCTAAAGTGGCCAGGATAAGTGCACCTTGAATAGGTACCGCATAACTGATTACAGGAACGCAAGCGTACTCTCCGTGTTTTTTTGCAGAAATACGTTGAAAAGGCTTTGATCTCACTGGTATTTAAATTCACAGAGTTGTTTTGGGTATAATTTGCAAACTCCCGAAAGAGTTTCTAGATCAAAACCATCCCGATACTCATCTCTATAACGATTTGCACGCTTTGGTTCTGGAGTTAAAAGCGTACCGTGTTCAGGTAGTTAATCTGAAGCTGTTGTGCGGGCGTGTTAAAGTTAATCGCCGCCGTAATTACGGCTCTTAGAGGAGTTTGAATTCACAGCTCTGCTCTGAAGAAAAGCAGAGCGAGTGAATGGGAGGGAGAGACGCAGAGTAGGGGAAGAGAAACAGAGAAAAACAGAGACCGAGGGTGAGAGGAAGCAGGTAAAGAGAGGTAGCGGTACAATAGAGGGGGAGTGTGAGCGAGAGATGATAAGACAGAAGTGCTGCAATTACAGTCAGTTGTCCAGATGAGGATTCTCGTCAGAGTTCCAAGTTCGACTCCGGCGGGAACAGACTAAGGAAAATTCCTCTGATGGCGAAGACGCCGTGGCGTACGTTTGAGAGAGGAGCCAAGGCACGGGGAAAAAAAATCTTGATGAAAACGGAAACAAATGGCTGTGTTTCAATCAGATGTGGGAAATACTCTTAAAAGCATCAAGATGGCGAGCGCACACCATTCTGAAGGGATCGGGACACGCCCGCGACCTCATTTATTTTCCGAGAAACACTGTTTTTCCATCCATCCCGTCTTCCGTTTATCCGCACCAAAACACTTACGTCTGCATGCTAACCAACCTACTGCTGTACTAAACAACGTGTTCAAATAGTTCACCATGTGGCTCACGGTCGATTTACCAATTGGTGTCAGTTAGTCAGCTAGCTAAGCCTTTAGCAGTGACAAGAAAGCGTTGCCGTTAAAGTTACCGTGATCAGACAACACTTCCCATGGTTTCAATCTAAATTGCTCTTCTATATTGAAAAGCGAGCTGAACAGGTTAGCACAAGTAGTGTACTAGCTGGTCATATTCATTTGTATGCCATTTAGGACGTAACCCAGACAGTTTCCATTCTTCTCCCAGTGGAGGGAAAATTCATTCAGCGTGGAAAACAGGCCGATGGAAAACGCAATAATTACACAAATCAATAGTACAAGATACCTTTACTGCCACTGTACAAAGTGCAATGAAACGTCCTTTGGAGCAATAACAAAATCAATAGTACAGAAACCTGGCCTACTCTAACCATCGAGCAAGTTAGATTAGCTAAAAGTAATGATCTTATGTTATTCCACTATCCGACTACATCATCAGGATAGCTAACGCCAGGTAAACTATTCATTTGTTCAATTACATCCAAGAGCCGAATCTGTGCGCTAACAGCTGTGGTGATGTCATGTAAACCTTTTAAGCCTGAAGCATCTGTCCCACTGGTTACACACTAATCCAATACGGGTAATTGCTGATGTTTTGCGATTCCTCTACTTTCACACTGGGCCATTTGTCTTCTCGATGAATAAAGTCATCAGTTTAGGTTAGAATGTCGATTTGTATAACTTGTACTGATGTTGACACCGTAGGCTTGGCGTGTTAACCTACACGGCTTAAACAGATGCCATCGATTCACAAGCTGCGCCCGTCAGTAACCCGCTGGGCCACTCCTATTCTCAGAAAAGATTCTTTGCTGATACTCATGAAGGCAGCCTGCGAAGTCCGTAGGGATTGTTACTCTGGAGCAGCTGTATGGAAATGAGGAAGTGCAGGCTGTGCAGTCAGAGGGCCCGCCATGGAAGAGTTTAGAAACAAGGCCCCCCTCTCAGCGGCCTCGTTCCAGCCATGAGCTTGGCATATTAGCCATTCAGGAAACAAATAAGACCTCCAACAGAGACGAACCTCCCAAAAGGGAACAAAAACAACTCGGAGCGATGAATCAGAGACCCGAGATTTCTGAGAGAAGCATGTGTACAGGCCCTTTGCTCCAGTGAAACTCCCTTCCACGCACTAGCGTATGCTAATAACTTGCTAGACATCATGATCTCAACACCCATGACAATAAAAAATTTTTTGCTGTTAATGTTTATCCATTCTATGAAATGTTTAAAGTGACAAATTGTACTGTCTTCTGTCAGTATTATTACAGGAGACTGAGCTGCATGTTAGGTCTGTATGGTGCTGTAACAAGAAACATTTTTCAATCACAGATTACACCACATCTGTTAACTCATTTCCATTTGATGGTATTTTTATCCATTTACATTGGAGATGTCCTTCCACTGTTGTCCGTTTTGGGGAGAGAGCAGGATGGGGGACTTCTACTGACATCACTGGGAACCTTTTATTGACTCCCACTGAGAACCATCTCCTGACTGCTACTGGGAACTGTCCACAGGAAGAACCTTCCACTGCCTGCCACTGGGAACTTTCCACAGGGAGAACCTTCCACTGCCTGCCACTGGGAACCGTCCCTTGTTTGCTACTAGGAACTTTCCACTGGCTGAGAATCTTCCACAGGGAGAACCTTCCACTGCCTGCCACTGGGAGCAATCCTTGTCTGCTACTGGGAACTTTCCACAGGGAGAACCTTCCACTGCCTGCCACTGAGAACCGTCCCTTGTCTGCTACTGGGAACTTTCCACAGGGAGAACCTTCCACTGCCTGCCACTGGGAACCATCCCTTGTTTGCTACTAGGAACTTTCCACTGGCTGAGAATCTTCTACTGGGAGAATCTTCCAGTGACCACCAGTGGGAAAGTGGGAAATTGCCACCTGGCTGCCACTGCGAAACTTCTACTTTAAACTCGATGACTGCCACTGTACATTCCATTGTGGACATATGGAAGGATTACAAAGAGATATGCTCTCCAATCTTTACTGTCCCTTACTTGTTCCCCTCAGTGGGGGTGGCAAAAGCAGCCCTTATGACCTCCTTCCCAGCTCCTGGTTGCTTGGCAACACTGAGAGGGTTGAATGGCCAGAGGGATGCAGAGGCATATCTGTGGCCTGATGCTGTAAATCTGGAGGGACTTTTCCAGTGCACATTTGATCTAAATCTTGAAAAGAATAAGTATTAAGATTATATACAGCTAGATATAGCCGTTACAGTACAAGAAGTATCAGGGCCTATTCTTTTTTTTGTTTTACATCTTCTGTGCTAAAGCATCAACGGGTGCTAAAGCATGCAGATGCTGCTGATTCATCCATCTGCCCTTCAGTAACGAGTATCCCAAAGGTCTCTAATGAAGTATGCCTGTTATTCATTCCATTTCACAAACATGAGGTTTATTTTAGGAGTCAGAGTTGCAACTGTTGAGCTGGAAAACAGCATCATAAACCTCTAACCAATGCCTATTCATACTGTCCAGATAATGTTCAAATTTTCCTCATAATCTGATTGCGTATCCACCCAGCTCTCACTCTCTCCATCTGCCTAGGCATTAGCTGATGCTGGATGTGGGGATGTGGGTTAATTACTATTCTGGGACTGTACTTTCACAAACAGCCGCACTGTTTTTTTTCCCCTGCCATCCGGCCGGTTTATGGTCCAGACAGATTTTAATATCCTGTTGCTTCTGAAAGCAAATAAAGGATGACACAGGCTAACACAATGCAATTAAGAAGAATCAGAGCGTGAAGCAGGTCAGGATGAGTGGAGTGAAGAAACGAACTCGGGGTGGGGAGACGGAGTTTATTTGAAATCGGTCGGACACGGTAACTCACTTAAACAATCTTTCCTAATGCTAACAGAGCTCTGAGACGAAGACGGACTCTTACACGGGGCTTTAAAACCTCGGCTGCGGACATCCTTTAAGAAAGCAGAATTATACTCTGTATTTAAGTATATATATATATATATGTATGTATATACATAGACATGCCTCTTTCGGAAGTACTTGGACTAGCATTTATTCTTCACTTTAATATATATATAAATAAAAAAAATAAATAAAACAAAACCTTTCTGTATTACTTGCCAATCATTTTTAGTGTGATGGTATTCTTAGCCCAGGTCCTAATGAGCCAGTATTAGAATATATTTAATGATAGAGACTTCAAAGCACTTATGTAAGTCGCTCTGGATAAGGGCGTCAGCCAAATGATGTAAATATATATATATATATGTATGTGTGTATTTAAAAAAGAAAAGGCAGGGTGGTGTGATGCTGTTACCGCTCCAGAATCTTCCTAAAACAGCAAGTCCTGGGGTGTTTTAATACCTTCACAACAGGGCAATTCGGCAGCAATTACAGTGCCAATAAATGTTGAGGAAAACCGTCGTCTGATGTTACGGACTCCAGAAGCAGTCGTTCTCTCACCAGCCTGTCTTTTCTCTACTGTCCAGAGGAGCAACTCAAAACAACCAAACTCAACAAGTAACTCAAACAGCCACTCTTCACAACCGTGGAGAGCAGAAAAGTATTGCAAAATGTGCAACACGTCAAGCTTTGAGGCAGATGTCTTCTGTTTTTCCGTTCTGTACCTGTACACTGGAGACACTGTCAGTGAGGATACATTACACTTTGTTAAAGAATCGTTCAGTTCATTTATTAGTTTATTTATCATTTATTAAACAAATCTCTGTCTAAGCTGCTGTTGAAGCTAAAAAAAAAAAAAAAAAAAAAAAAAAAAACAATCCTTCTGACCAATCAGCTTGGAGAATCTGGCAGCTCTGTGGTATAAAAACGTAAAAAGCTAGCATCCAGTGACGTTTCCACCTGCACGAATCCTGGCACAGACTCCGAGCTGTGCGCTGTCAGATTACCATTTTAATGCAGCACAGCCATGAAGGTGGGACGCTTAACGCTTTGGTGTTCACTGATTGGTTTTGCCATGCTCTATACACCAAGCGTCTTTTCGCCACTTAAAAATGTCATCTTGCTCGGCGAGGGAAAACCTGCAGCATTCTATATTGCACAGGTGACGCTGTCTCTGATCACTTCCTGTCGCCTGATCACTTCTTGTCACTAGATTTTTTTCCTTCAAACCTTCCTAGTCATGATTCACTCGGAGATAGAAGAAATAACCATATCTCTGATCGTATCTGTGATTTACTGATTTTTCCAGATTACGCAAGCCTTTCGGAAAGCTTGGTGTCACTATTTATAAGTCTTACATGTTCCTGGAGAGGAGAAAAATAATATACACCCAAACCCCCAGAGCATTACAGATTCTTCAAGCAGTCTTTGTAAAAGGCCTTCCTGGAAGCTCAGGACGTCCTTCCTGATTATCTTCGACTTTAATTCTGACCTAAATCTCATTATTATGAAGTAAAGCTGTTATTAGATCAGTGTCAATAGAAAGCTTTTTATTAAGCTTGTACTCGTCAGTCAAACAGATGTGTTTTATTGTACAGCACTTCACCGCAATGTTTGCGCGCACACACACACACACTAAAGACTTTATCACAATCCCACTTCCACGGCTCCTAAAACAAACTAGCTCAGTACTGTAAAGATCAGAGAAGCTGAAACAGGTCTGAACTTTTTTTTGTTTTACTGATAGCGAGGACACAAAGACATGTAAAGAAAGATCTGGACTTGGTAGATATAGATATTGTTTACGCACACAGGATGACTACAATGCAAATATGGTGGGGAAATGGCGCATGAAAGAGCAGCCTGTATTAACACGCCGTCCCGAGAAGATAGCTGCTACTCAATATGGCGACGTTGAAATGTTTGAGTGGCTCCTTGGCGTCAGAAACAGGATTACAGTTTCACAAAGAGACAAGGTTTTAGAAATGAGCATATTTTCGGCTAGCGAGCTAGCATCATCGGTGCAGACTGGTTGCGTTTATAAATACAAGTTGGCAGGAATCCTGTCAGGTTAGTTAACGTAGCAGACTAGCTAACAGCATCCACGAAAAAGCAAGGAAGATGTCAGTAACTTGCCAAGGAACGGCAAATAACTTGCTTCTTCGTGAACTTCAATACACGCCCACGTTGCTTTGCCGACAACATGACTTTGCATAAAAAGGATTTGCTAAAGAATTGCAATAAAATGGCGATATTATAAAGAACAATGAATGCAAAGTTCATGGAAAGAGCCATCAGCATCTTTGTTTTAGAATCCAACCACATAGTGGTGAATGGAGGACAATCAGGGACACGAATATTTGGGCAATCAGCCACCGGAGCCTCCGCCAAAGCGCTGAGACAATCAAAAACACAGCCATGCGGAGAAGCACAAGGCTTGGTGCAGAGCTTAGAGCTAGCATTTGCTCTCTAATGAGGATCGGAGGGAGTGTGGGAGGAGGCGACGGCGTCTTCTTAAAGCGCCCTTCATCCTCTGATCTGCAAAACAAACGCGCGTTGCGTTTAAAAGCTGAACGCGTCTCCGGAGGCTGGGTGGAAAGTGCGCTTTAATTAAAACCTAGCCCTAATCTATCGGCTATGGCTTTTCGCGTAAAAAAAAAAAAGTTACAAAGTTCTGTGTTTATTAATTAGCCGGTGTAATTGACTGGAAAGGGCTTTACTGTGTTTGTACAACCAACCCACCTACATCCAACATCAAGCCCTTTCTTTACATGGCTGCAGGCCTGGAGAGGGTAAGAAACCGGACTGAGTGTTTTTCCACCTACACGACGCTGGAGCCAACTCTCTGCTAGTAAAATAAATAAATAAATAAGTTGGGGGGGGGAAAACGTGTAAAGTTGCTGGCCTGGAGTGAGGGATCAATGCCGGCATGCCGTCATTTTATCCCCGTGAGAACAACTGGAGGGAGATTAAACAGCGGAGGAAAAAAAAAAAACAGAGGAATCAAGAGCATGACCATGGCTAGGAAACGGAAACAAACATTTCTCTGACAACTGAATGGGAGCTGATGCTGATGCTGACACGCTGCCACTGCGCTAAATTAATGTGCTAATATTTAGCTGTAATGTTTTATTGTGTTTACTTGACATCCTATCGCACTTTCCTTATCAGCTGTTACTGTTTTACTCGACCAGATGGTGATGTAAATCTGCCTCAGTGCGCAGCATGTAAGAAGTCAGGTTTAAATAAGCACTATTCATTCATCACTTTCAAGATATTTTTTTTTAATTGTGCTAATTTGGATTGCTTTTCTAAAATAGTTTCAAATTTGTTCACTCACTCACACACACACAGTTTGCACAGAGTGGTGCGAAAAACAAAAACCAGCGTGCGGGGTTTAACTCTAACTGTAACGCAAAGTTCCGAAGAGCTTTTAAAATTGAGCATGTTTACATACCGTCTAAAATACTGAAAATAAATATCACATAAATCAAAAGTTACTTCTATAAAAAAAAATGACTCGAATGATGATCAAACCATTAAAAAGCCTGGGTTTTTTCCCACCCAAGCGCAGTGATTCCTGAGTGTTCTCGATCAACACCGTTTTAATCACTGTAAACTGAAGGAGGTGAAAAATGCATGAAGACTCTTTCATCTTGCTAATGCTTTGCGAAACGCTTCACACACGCACGGCCTGCTCCCTTGGGTTATGCTAAATCCTTAACAAATAGATGACAAACGAGGACACGTGGAACGTGCAGGGTACAAACCTTATCTGCTTGTTTTACAGATCAAAACGCTCTGTAGTCATCTTTATGTTGCAGGCTAAACACACACCACCTACACACACGCGCACTTCCTACACACATTCCACTGGCATTATGATTACTGTAACTACTGCACGCCTGCAACCGAAACCACACCCGCACCTTTACCTGAGCGACCGACAAGAAATATTATGTCTTATTTGTGAGGACATTTGACTCAACCCTATCATTATGAGGACCTTTAGTTTTTTTTCAAAAAACACACACACTTCTTTCTCATGGTATAAATCTTCGAAATCGGCAGGCCCGAATAGATGACACGATGAGAAGCGGAGCAATGTGTGTGTGTGTGTGTGTGGCTTATCAGATCACACCCGGGTCTCGTCAACCTGAACCTGCGCTCCTCTGGGGGATTCCATTCACAAGGTTAACTCGCTCAAGGTGTGTTTACATTTCAGTGTGTGTTGTGTGAGGGGGAAAGAAAACGAGCATGTAGGTCTTGTTTACTCTGTCAAGCGCCCGAGATGAAAGGAAAAGCCGGGTCTGAAACGCGTACGGCGCCTACAACGTCCTCCGACTGTCGCACTGGTGCTATGGATCTAATGTAGCGAACATGGCAGAGGGAAGATCACAGCCAGCGGACGCTCGGGGTGAGACGGGAAACAGTGCACGGTTTATTTGTGGTGGAAAATGGATGAGCATTTTTAACTGAAAAGGACTGAAAAGCAAATTATATACAATATAGACACGCCTATATACACATATGTCAAGACAACACAAAAATTTAAAGTATTTGGACGCAGGTTTGTTTAAGTTCTTCCCGAAGTGAGGTGAGCGCTTTTTTGCCTCACGTTGCTCAGGTTCACCCCTTCTGAGGACATCTGACTCATGCCTATCTTTCTGAGGACCTTAAGTCCTTTTTGGGCCGTAGAAAGTACATGCAGACACACAAGTACGTTCTTATAATACAATCTCCGTAGTGTACGGCAGGTTCCGATCGATGATCAGGAACGTTTGATTCCGGGTACAGCGTGTCTAACAGCGTGGGAGGGGCTTCATGACTGAACGTCGTTCATCTTACGTTAGCAAAAAAAACAACACAACCCTGTGAAATGTAGCGAATGGGCTAGACGACGGCGCGGCCCTGACGTGCAGCCTGGGAGATGAAAGAGCAGGAGCGTCACGGCGCGCTCTCGCCGTGTGTTTGCTGAAGGATCGGCTTCTCAGAAGTGAGCGCGGCTTTAACGAAGAGCAGATGGTGGAACGGCGCTGCGTGGGGCGCGTTAACGCGTTAAAGCAAACATCACAGAGAAAGCTGGAATCGCTCAGCGCTACTTTGTGAGAAAAAAAAACGCTACCTGAGTCCATTTATTAGAGCCGAGCAATTAACCGTATGGTGCTCGGGACTGCTTTGGCGGCGAGGTGAGCTGAAGCTGCCGAGGAAATGGAAGCGCTGTCGTGTTCTCGATTCTGATTGGTCAGGAGCTGTTGAAGAATATCAGCTGTCAATTATACACGTTAATTAATTAACACGCTCGTAATGTGTTTCTATAGTAACCGTTGACTTTCTGCAACCAGAAATTAACCCTTCTTTTGGAAAGAGTCTCCAATGACGGCAAAATAAAGTGTTAGTGTTGGAAAACAGGGTGGTTTCGGGTATAACATCATGTCAGGCCACATCACACCAAGACAGACACTGATTATTGTTCTGTAACCGCACACCACTCAAGGGGTTTCAAATCTGAAGCGAATCTCTTTGCCTGCTTAATGTGATTAATTAATTACTTTCAAATTCTACGGAAAAAAGAAACTCTTGCAATTGACCCTGCAATACGATGTAAAGATTGCCATCTACATATTAGTTACAAACTATCCATCTATGAATCGACTGATGGCCTTCTAGTAGAGAATATCTGCATAAATTGATCGATATTTATCCAAACTACATGAACGTGATACCAAAATATAATCACATTAATCACCTGAAGACATATAAAAAAAAATGAACAAGAAACATTTTTTGATTACGTCACCTATATTTTTAACCACCGCCCCGTCTCTTCCTTTGCCATCATCAGAAAAACCGCAGCACACTGGAAAAGTTCAAAAGCCCCAAGTTCAAAGAATACGACCTCGACTCTGACAGACACCGTGCGCTTTTTTATAGAGGCGCGTTTGAAGGTACGGAAGCAGCGTCTCGTCTTTATCTGTGTGAACATTGGATGTGACAGCACAGCAAGTCTGGGAGTCCATGAAAAACACACACACACAGACACACACACACACACACTGGTGAGCTGACCTCAGTGCAGTCGTGTGGCGCTGCTCACATTTGCAAATTCACGGATTTGATAATCCGAACAAATTCCTTCTCATCCGGATATCCAAGAACAACACCTGGAGCTTCTTATAATCCTCAGGTCTCATTACGGTTTAATGACTATTACCACATCAGACAAATCATATGTTGAACACAGCTAAACCTTTGAGGTGTTTGGGATCCCAATGCAACCAGATAATGAGCCAGTACAGACTTGGAGTAAAACTGTTAAGTCTGTAGATTAATGACCCTCAGGCTGTATATAAAATATACATACACATGTTCTCAAAGTGATGAAGAAAGAAAAAAAAAGTTCTCCATTCACTCATACGTCATATATCTGAATGAGAAAAATAAATAAATACAAGACAAGATGTACATGGTTAGAAAACTCATCATAGCTGTACATGAACACTGCTACAGGAAGCTACAGAGATACCTAAGCAGATGCTCATTATCCCATCAGAGTGTATAAAATCATGCAGAAACAGGTCAGAGGACCGGGTCGAGTAATGATCACCAGCAGATTGAGGCAAAAAGTACAATTTCAGTAACCGTGGTGGTTGTTGTTGAGTACATACTGGTGATCGCCTGGGAATTTCTGGCTGTGGAGTTTATACAGCAAAAACAAAAACCATCCGGTGAACGTAAAAGAGGACTGAGGAGAACGGCTCGGGTGGTTGGTGCCGACAGGAAGGCCACGGGAGCTACAAATCACTCTGTACAACCGCGGTGAGAAGAAAAGCATCTCTTAAGACGTCGGACCTCGGCTACTGGACAGTCGAAGATGGGCAAGCTGGGTTGGTGGGGGTTTATTTGAAGTATATATGCTCACACTGTGCACTTTTCTGGTACACATCCACCTTTAAACTTTAAAGCCTAATAATATACACTACTCAATACGTGAAGAAGAAAAAAAAGAACACATGAAGATGGAAGATAAGAAAAGATTACACATGGGATGTTTTTCCAGATGCTGAAAAACCAAACAATGAGCATCAGGGAAATGTGGTGATGAGTATTAGAGTGAAAATGGGACACTATGTTAAGCCAGGGAGATGAAACCGTGTAGACTTTCCTAAACACTACTCCAAAATGGGTGTGAACTGAAAGGCAAAGCTGGCATTGCGACACACTGCCACCTACTTACCGCACCTGGTAAATACACCCGGCGTGATGTGTAATAGAACATTATAAGCATAAAGGAGTGATGATTACATAAAGAATCATTTTCAGAAAAGAAAAGTGCTCTTACCTTCATGAGGCAAAGCCAGCGTAGGCGGGAAGGACGACATGTGAAAGGAAAAGAGGAAAAGAAACGAGTCAGCATCATGTTTATGAGCTTCACAAGACTTTAAGGAACTTGTTATTGAACACTGGGATGGTCAGAGATTCGTTTAGTTTCATGTGTATAGAAACAAATCAAACAACTATGGAGCACCTCAACTTATTAATATTTTTAAATCATCAAAAGTCCATCACTTTTATGAAATGATAATCAGGTTGAGCGACAAAAAAAACACCTCTTGTCGGTTTGAGTGACAGCTCAGGCAAATATCTTTAAGCTTGATGAAGCAGAATTATAGAAATGTATAAAAAAAAAAAATAAATAAATAAATAAATAAATCTGTCCTTATGCTTCTATGCTCCCTACCCAGGGGCCCTCTGCTTAACACCAAAAACTTTGACATGTATGTTGAATATCACGCTCACATTGATGTCTGTGTTTCAGCATCTTTGGAAAACATATTATTGGAGGTAAGAGACTGCTGTTGCGTATTTGTGATTATTCATGACATTATGCTGTTAATCATCAATAATTATCGGCTTGTTAATCAATGATGGGGTAAACAGCCAGCAGCTATGTCACGGCTTTGTGCGTAATGATAGTGGGATAGTGGGATAGTGAGTGTGTGTGTGTGTGTGTGTGTGTGTGTGTGTGTGTGTGGTGTTCCCAGGCACGCAGCCGCTCCACTCGAGCGTGAACACTCGATGAAACTCTGAAAGGAGCGTAATTAGCAAACCAAAACAGAAACAAGAGGGGTTTTGGCATATGCTATTCACGCAAACGTACACAACACTCCATGTGTGTGTGTGTGTGTGTGTTTATAAATACGATAACAATCCTTTCTCCTGGTAATGAAAACCACACCTCTTTGTTATACCTCGTAACAAACAACCCCTAAAGAAAAGTCAAAATGTATGACTCGTTTTATGATCATTCTAAAACGCCCCATACGTTCTGTTCGGAAAGCGGGCCCTTAGGTAGGCTGCGCTCTCCAGCTCTCTTATTACGAACGTAAAGCCACGGGCTGGAGCGAGTCAGCGTATGAAAACTGCGTCCCGCTCTTTGCTGCTCCGCTGCTGTGTCTCGGAGCATCCGCCGTTTTAATACCATCTGCATTCACTTTGCCACTTCGAAAATGACGCAGCATGAAGAAAACTGGTTTCCTCTGAACTGACGCACTCGCACAGACACACACAGAGAACTGAATGAAACGCAAGACCAACCCAAGAGAGTTTAATGCATAAACACGGTGAGGATGAGCAAAACTGCAAAGTACAAAGCGTCGTTCCCCGATTGGACCCGTTCCAATTTGGATGGAAATGACCCAGGAGAGATGCATCCTCTGTTCTTCTCGCAAAACATCGGCTCCTTTGAGCTCCAAATTTAATCAGTTTCATTTAAGCGGGCACGGTCGAAGGAGGACCGACAACACGAGTGCTGAATCTGTGCATGACCAGAGGCAAACGGGGCCCGCTCTGATTGGCCGAGCAGCTGCGGCTCGTGTTTAAAGTTCAAAGAGCCGTGTAAACGCTGAATGCTGTCTTTCACTGCTGTTTCCATATTGGTGCTTGCTCATCAAGTGGACCGGTGTTGGAGGGCATGTGTGTTGTAGGTGGATGAGTTCAGTTGGTGTATGTTGTAACATGACTGCTGGATGAGGCAGCATGATCGGTGAATGTTGTAGTGTGATAGCTGGCTGCTGTAGTGCCATTGGCTGATGAGGTTCCGCTGGTGAATACTGTAATACAACTGGTGGATGACGACGTACCATCGGTGGATGCTGTAATTTGACTGGTGGAAACTAGTATGATCGGTGAATGCTGTAGTATGATGGGTGGAAACTGAAGCATGGCATGAGGAGCTTGTAGTACGATGGATGGATGGATGTAGTATCAGTGGATGTTTTAGTATGATCGGTGGATGCTGTAGTTGATGGGTGTAGTATTGCTTGGGGATGTTGTATGATGGGTGGAAACTATAGTATGGCTTGTAGATGTTATAGTATGATGGGTGGATGTAGTATGATGTTGAAGCACAATTATTGGAAGACGTATGACTGGAGGACACCGTGGTACTACGGATGTTAAAGTATGATTGGTAGATGTTGGTGAACACTGGAGTTGGGTTAATATTAGTATTTGACTGGTGAACACTGGTGTTGGGTTAATATTAGTATTTGGCTGGTGAACACTGGTGTTGGGTTAATATTAGTATTTGGCTGGTGAACACTGGTGTTGGGTTAATATTAGTATTTGACTGGTGAACACTGGTGTTGGGTTAATATTAGTATTTGACTGGTGAACACTGGTGCTGGGTTAATATTAGTATTTGACTGGTGAACACTGGTGCTGGGTTAATAGTATTTGACTGGTGA
>JAQQZX010000013.1:9557296-9588990 GCA_030068355.1 Notoglanidium maculatum | reverse complement strand
AGACTGGTGTTGGGTTAATATTAGTATTTGACTGGTGAACACTGGTGTTGGGTTAATATTAGTATTTGACTGGTGAAGACTGGTGGTGGGTTAATATTAGTATTTGGTGAACACTGGTGGTGGTTAATATTAGTATTTGACTGGTGAAGACTGGTGTTGGGTTAATATTAGTATTTGACTGGTGAACACTGGTGTTGGGTTAATATTAGTATTTGACTGGTGAACGCTGGTGTTGGGTTAATATTAGTATTTGACTGGTGAACGCTGGTGCTGGTTAATATTAGTATTTGACTGGTGAACGCTGGTGTTGGGTTAATATTAGTATTTGACTGGTGAACGCTGGTGTTGGTTAATATTAGTATTTGACTGGTGAACGCTGGTGTTGGTTAATATTAGTATTTGACTGGTGAACACTGATGGTGGGTTAATATTAGTATTTGACTGGTGAACACTGATGGTGGGTTAATATTAGTATTTGACTGGTGAACGCTGGTGTTGGTTAATATTAGTGTTTGACTGGTGAACACTGGTGTTGGGTTAATATTAGTATTTGACTGGTGTTTGTAGACGTTAAACACTGATTCATGCCGTGAGTTCAGGCTGCAGTGTTTACATGCCTGAATAAGCCGTAATGCTCTATTCATAACGACTCTGCTCACAGCGGCACTGACCTTGGAGCAGTTTCTCTTCTCAGTGTGATAATAAAAAGACGAATTTGCTCTGCCAGACTCGCTCAGATCTTATAACAGCAGAAACATTTTATATTCTAAAATCTACATCGTAAACTCGTTTGCGTTCTCTGACTCATAGATAAGTGCCTTTAGCTCTCGTGGGTACATTTGCATTTCTTTTTTTATTTTATAATCTATAATCACTGACTATCCTCCTTGCCGTTTATTTCAGTGTTGAGCCGCAGGAGATTGCACTGGAAACAGAGGATTGCCATATAAACAGACAAACATACTGTAGTGTTGTTATTTATTGTTAGATATTGCAATTCCATGTACGGAGTCGCTGCAGCATAATCGTCAAGTTACCAATTATTTAATAAATATTTACTGCAATGCCAGTGCCAGGCTTGTGTTTTTTTAATCTCCAGCAGAATTTAAAAGCTTCATAACACCTAATCATGGAGGAATCATGAATATTTGAAACCAATTTCGCAACACAAGACATGCATATTTCAGCAGGTCTGTTAAAGCCAGCCGGAGAAAATGCTCCACTTCACTCGCAGATCACGGTTAATTTTCCTAAATAAAAGTTTCATTGTTCCACCAGGGGTTCAACACTTGAAAAATAGACACAGAAACCATGAGTATGTACCCAAACTTATTTAAAAAAAAAACAAAAAAAACAAAAAAAAAAACACCTTTCTCAAAAACCTCCCACACGGTGCAGCAGCCATTCTTGAACAGTGACTCAATTTTCCACTGCTTAAAAAAAAAAAAAAAAAAGAGCTGATTTTTTGTCAGCAAACAACGATAGGAGCTTTCAGACGTTGTCAATTCATCACCATGACAACAACATACACACAATCCTCTCTTCCCTTGATAAATTGCTGGATTTTGTTCATTCCGGCTCCAGACACTTGAATACGAGTCTAATTCTTCGGCTGAAAGTGAGGAGAGGACCAGATGCAGATAAAAGTGCTCGGTTCATTCAGTTAATCCCACGTACTTGTTTACCATTCTTCTCTCTGTGTGCGTGAGTGCATCAGGCAACGCACTCCATCAGCAACATGGTATTCAATCAATTCTCTATTAAAATCTCTTTCATTAACAGTCCCTGTCTGAGTAACGACGCTCGATCCGATTTTAAAGCCTCCAGACACACAAAGCGAGCTAGACGAGCAGGTGCTTCTTTATAAAACAATTTTAAAAAACCCCAATACGCTTATTATTAGTAGAGAGTCTGAGGGCCGCATGACCGGTTACTATAGAAACGATAATGCATTACAGCAAGAGCGTTGATAGGGTATAAACTGAACATTTATGTTATAGCCGGAACTTCCTTCCGAGACATAACCATAATGCACATCTTCTGACCAATCACATTTGAGATTTTAATTTCTCAACAACAAAAACAATATTGTTGTGGGACAAATCGGCAGATGAACCAAAAGTGTTCTTCCGTTTCTTTTTTGATGGAGCGTGAGCTTCTCAGAGGTAACTTAAATGATATAAAGATGGCCACTTCCTCGAAACTTCATCTGCGCTGTCGTGGCCGTGTTTTTTAGCGTCTAACATCGTTCTTCTTTCTGAAAAGGCAAATGAACGGTTTTCCCAGCGCACATCTAATCTCCTTACAGCTGGGGCATGGAGAATGGATTCCCCCTTCCGCCTCATTCTCCTTACAATATTCGAGAGGTGCAGGTGCACCAGATCCCTTTAATATTCAGAAATCTGAAGCCGTGCGTGTTTGCAAACACTCTGATGTCTGCCTTCAGTGCGCTTTTGTCTGATAAACCTTTTCATTTGCAAATGGCGCCTCTTGACCTCGAAGCTGCCGCTGCGTTATGCTTTCATGTCGCGTGGGGAAACAGCGGCGGTATTTAAACGCTGCGTGTTGAGTGCGGCGGGTATTTATCAGAGTGTTTAGGGAGTTATTAGTGTGTCAGGTTGTCGTGTCGTCATGACGGGGGGGAAAATAACACGTTTAATTTTTAATCACACATTACCCAAATGTGAAGTGGGAAAGATTAACAGTGGCAGCGTTTAACTGCATGCCAATGGTTTGTAAAAAATGCAGGAGATTAAACAGGTCTGAATGGAGAACAAGGAGGATCATGTAAGAAATTATCAGATCATAAAAATGGATTCAAATATCTGCCAATCAACTTCAATATCAATTACTTGCTCTGGGATATAAAGCAGGCTGTGGATACAATTAGCAAAGACGGTTCAATCAGTGAGCTTATAAGTAGCTAAACTTTGTTTTGTTTTTTTTGACTCATGGTCAAAATGATTCAACCTCACGTTCGCACACAGCAAGCGAAATGAATTTAGCGTCCAAGTGTTTCAGCTAACAAGATGGTCAATGGAAATTGGACAACAAATAAAGGATTCTGAATCAATAAAAAAAAAAATGTAAAAAAAAAAAAAACCCACACATACCGAGTACCAAAAGCTTGCGTGTCTGAACTGGAAAAAAGGGATTGTATCCTAAAGCTTGTTTGTAATATAGTAGTGCATTTAGCGACGTGTTATTTAAAAAGATCTGAAATCGTAAACCAGGAGGAGGGAAAAAATCATTTATCAGAATAATTGTTTACTATAATTTGAGTCACCTTGCAATAATTTTGAATCAAATGACTTTCATAATCTGAATGACACTTCCTGTAACAGTGGGTTTGAATCATGGTATGTGTGGACCAACAAGGTGGCTCTGGGGAGTTGTTTTAATCCAACCATGAGGTTAGGACTGTGTTCTCAACTGACATTTCCAAGAATAACCGATGTGAGACGTATTCTTCTACACAACAGGGATGTTTGGAGAAAGCTTTGCTGGGACGGACGTCAACAAAGCGATTACTGAGCTCCGCGTTGTTATGGAAATGGTAATCTTCAGAAGCGTGCTCTTGGTACTGATCATATACACGTTGCCATGATTGGAGTTTAAACTGAACATATACAGTATAACCCGCTCGTTGGCTTGGGCACAAGTGTCGGCATGTTGACCCAGGCAGCGGGAGCAAAGGACTCGATGTTCCACCCGGATCAGGACTGCAGGTCATGTGAGGAGGCGTTCAGCTGCCTATTTATAAAAGCTTGCTCTCTTTTACCTGAAGAGAAAACCAGCAGACTTTACCACCCGTAACGCTGCAGCATAAAATCCGCTGGGTAACCAAGAGAAAGCGAACATTTTAGCATGACGAGGAAGTTGGCACACATGTGGGTGTGTTAGCATTAAAGTGGGAAGCCCTCACACTTATCACAGCTGTGACAAGTGAGAAATACTCTCCACAGATGTTAGCTTTAGTTTTCTAAAGCTGTCAAAGCATTCGGGGGAGAAAAATCTGCTTTGAATGTTAAACACATGCCAGTAATAGTGTTGCTTTCTTGCATCACATGTAGATAAAAAGAGTATAGTGCTATATTAAATATTATTTCTCAACTGAAATAAAAACAAACAAACAAAAAAAACCCATACAGTTCATTAATGAGGACATAGCGAAGTCAAAAATACACTGATAAGTTTTATATCACGTTAATGAACTCCGACCCTTCTTGAGGCGAGTCGAGAGCATGGGGTAAGAGATTACTAATGTGAGATTGAGGGAAAGAGGGTGGGGCTTCCAGGGACGTCAGTTAATATAAGAGTTCAGAACACCTACACAACTGTTAATCATAGCAGATTCATATGTCCGTTGGCTCATCTGCCATTTATATCGGGAGGGGGAAAAAAAAAAAAGAATATTCTCCTTGCATTAGCAGGTCTGACTTTACACCAGCGATACACACTCAGAAACAACATCTGCTCCAGGAATTTAAGTCCACTCAGTAAGATGCACCTTCACTGCCGTATCAACCATGACAGAATATCAACCTCTTGCCACAAATGGACAAAAAAACCAGTTATTTCTGATCTTAGACCAGCTTCCTTTACCAGACGTTAAACCTAACCACTATAAAGTGAAGCCACAGAATGTGACCGAGGCTGGATTTCATTAAATCATCAGCGGGAGGCTGTAAGCACAGCCTGCCAGCTCTGTGGATCCGATGTCGGCAATAACGTTTCGCGTTTGACGTAACGGTCTGAGAATTGGCTCCTTCTCTCAACGCTTTGCCTGCGCCCGACCACACACAGCGAGACTCCGTGTGGATTACCGAACCACGCAGACTGACTCATTGCTTTATATCTCAACTAGATCATTACAAAGCAGGATAAGAGAAAGAAAAAAAGTATAAAGTTACCACTTATAACCTGAGGGAGATTCGACTTTGCTTAAATGTCAGCAATGTATCCATAACAACTTCCAGCCAGTTTCCAGTTCAGGTGCTTGAGGTAGCATGGCCCCAACAAGTAAGCAAAAGATGTAACCTAAGGCTGGTCATGGAGATTAGAACATGGCGATAAGTGGGTAGTGTTTCCAAACACCCAGAATTTTCCATGATGTTGGAGCAAGAAGCGAGGTAGGAATCGTCGGACTGAGTCTCACATCTATCTCCGAAGCATGACGGAAGACAGGGAACACAGATAGTCGGAGTCATTATTTATAAACTGTCCAGATTAGAAGCTTCGTTCTCTTTGGCGTCTACAAAACCTGCCATCATATCTTCCAGACTTACTGGTCTGTAACCAGTCCTAACATAAATATGGCAGCATGACAGTGGTCCTTAAAATGACATCCCAATCTTGAGGGAATTACAGTTCAGGCTATCCATCCCAACAAATAAGCAAGAGATGCACCACAAAGCTGTGCTGTGCTAAACAGAGATTAGAAAGGACACGGCGATTAGAGGTTTCCAAACTACCAGAACTTTCCTGGAAGCCTCAGTGAGGAGACGTAGGCAAATCAGGATTCAGCCATGAAATTACACCAGAGACGAGCTTGTCGCCACTCAGTGCAAGACAGGAAAGAGACAGCAAAGCCAGCTATGGTGTCTGAAGACTTCAGCATCACATCTTTCATCTTTGCTAATCTAGAACCTTTCCTAACCGATAAATATGTCGTCATGCTAATTTGAGTTTCTCCAAGAAATTCAACCATGTAAGGAAGCATCCGGCGTAGCAAGTAAGCAAGAGATGCACCACAAGCGGAGGCTAAATTAGGATTATAACATAGTCATTAGTGGTTTCCAAACCGTCAAATCTTTCCACGAAGCTGTCACGAAGAGAAATGAGGTAGGAATAGTAATACCGAGGTGCACCCGTTTCATTACATCCCAAATAGCTTGGTGCCACTCGCATCCATTAGTAAGCAAGACAGAACAGAAGGCGAAAATTTTAGTGCATTTATAACTTGCGTCGTCTTTGCTCCAATGTCTCTGACGTTTGAATTTGGTTCCTTCTCATCACTGGGGTGTACCATGCCCTCATATTGTCCTTTCTGTAGACCTGGAACGGATTTTGCTGGACTGTAACTACTCCGTTGACAATTGGTACAGATTGAGATCCATCCTTGATGTGAAACCTTGATTTGGGTGATTTCAACATTTTGGTGTTAAGGTTAGATGAGAATCATCCCAGCCCATGAAGTAAGGAAGCGAGATATCCCAATACAGGAAATGAGGATTAGGACGAAAGAATGATTTTCGAACCGCCATAATATCCCCCCACACCAATTTGGTCTTGGCAATTCCCACCCACTAGGTATCTCCTCCCTAACACAGCGTGAGAGAGTGAAGGCTAACAGGTTTCCTCTGGTACACGTGAAGCCAACCTCAAAGTCAAGTTTGGCAGCTGAATGCCATGTCCTCGTATCGCCCGTACTTGCTGGTCTGTGAGCACTCCTAACCGATAAATATGACAGCGTGATATCCGTATCTGTCCTCAATATGTAACCCTTGCTTGAGTGGCTTTCAGGTCACGTGCTTATCTGAACATGTTCTCCAACAAGCTGGCAAGAGCCGTACCCTATGGCTTGAAATGAAGATTAACCGGTCACGATTATCGGTTTCCAAACAGCCAGCTTTGACCTCCGGCAAGTACAGGTGACGTCAGAACAGAAGGACTGCCGCGTGGCGCAAGCGGATGTGAAAAATCAATCTGATGAGAAAATCGAGTGGCAACAGGCAGGAAACCTGAGACAGACCCAGACAATGCTGATCAATAGGCAAGATTGATTGTGCCAGACTGAGCCTCGCTGTAATAGGCTAAACTGTGAAATGTTCCCTGGGGGGCCCACCGACACCACCACTAGTTACTTGGTAACGAGCCTTTGATAAATAAACACTGCCGTTCATCGCTAACTGAGTAATGAAGAACTTCGAGGTTTAATAGGCTGGCAGCTTGCAGAGACATGCAACGCATCCAAAAATGGTCTGGGCGGGTCAGGTTTCACACAGATGTAGATATAATTCGAGCACAGAGCAAGAGACAAAAAAATAAAAAGTGCTTGGAGACTACAGTGCATATAAAATCTACTGTATTGTGGATGTTTACATCCCAGACAAGGCAGCTTGACAAACAACAGGGTCTCATTTAGTCCAGTTAGGTTCATATCTGCTGAGAGGCAAAGAGGAATGATTTATGTGCTAGAGGAGTGCTGAGGGATTCAGAGTGTGTGATGGCCTGGAGGCAGCCAGGAGGCAGAAATCTGCCTTAGCAGCCACAACAGTTATCTGCAACATGTGCATTCACTGCAAAACGGGCAACAGCGCGAGTGTAACTGCTGGCTGTCAAATGACCTTAAGTGTCATGACATCCCATGGGGTGTCTTTATTAATCGATATTGGCTCTGGCGTTGCAGAATAATTTGCAATGAAAATGAGCACTCTTATAAATCAAATTACCTTCAGTCTATGTATCTTGTAACTACAAAGGTGCATGTAGTGGACCTGTCAACTTTCAAACCTTGTCGCAAAGAATAACAGCATTAAGCACTAACGTCATGTTTCTAAATTACACACTTAAGATACAAAGGATATGCCTTTAAGCGTAGCACTGCAACAATAAGAAAAAGTACAGTGACTCAACCCAAGTTAACTAATTAGGCTTAATATATTGCAAGGCGTATTGTGAGTGCAATATGTAGTTAATCCATCTCATTTTATACCACAGTGTCAACGAATTCTCAATTCTGACTGGATAGCAGTTTCTATAGTAACAGCCCAGTCACAGACACTTGTATGGCAGATGCTCGACATAATCCAAGTCTAAGAATAAATGGATTTTCTTCATTTGATTTCATAGTAAGGTTTTCTGTCTACTTAACATTTAAGGAAGGAGTCTCCAGTTTCACTTTTCCAGTTTCGTGTTAACACAAGAATCTGATACTTGGATACGTTCCACAACAATACATGCAACTATAAACGGTTAAAAAGCATGACATATTGGTCATTAATAAATCAATGAAAAAGGGTACATTCTGGAAACAGCTATGGTATAAGAGGAATAAAACACTAAGATGTTATTTGGGTTCGTGACGGGCCTCATCACACCACCAGTCAGTGATTATGTTTGTATAACAGCACATCCCCGAGTGCTGTACTGCTTACATCCAAGTTCTCTTACAAACACTGGGCAATTCCAAAGAATTCAGAAGAACGGATGAAGGTGAAAGGAGAAACGTCAAGCTTAAATGCACATAAACTTCAACTCTAGTTCTGATTTCTGATGGACTATTTATCGTGCACAAGAAGTTTCAATAGTAAGATCTCCAGAAACCAAACCATATAATCGGCACCTCCAAGAAAATTGCTGTCAAACACGATCATAATTTCTATGAAACCTGGACCCATGAACTTTATCAGAAACCAACATTCCAGCATTGTTTTTCCAACACCTTACCCTGTAACGCAATGAAAAATGAGGTGCTGACAAGATGCTTCACATTTGCTGAGTCATTCCTTAACGCCATCCCTCCCTACAGATTAAAAAGCAAGAGTATTTTGAGCCCAGCGGGAGCTTCTTCAGTTACTCCTCCTGGCTGTGAGGGGATGCTGAGAACCTGCGACACATGCCTGAGAGAGGAGGAAGCCTCTCACCCACACTAGCAGTGCTGCAAGAAATGTCAACGCCTTTTGGCAGCTTCACAGCAGGTGCTCCACTTGGCAGCGACCGTCTAATTCTGCAACGAGCAGTTTCACTTTCTCTTCAGAACTGTTTACACCGGGGTTTAGAGGGGATCCTGGCCCAGTATCAGCACGAAAGGCCATCAAGTGTCCTTGGTGCTTTGGAAAATGTCAGCATTTCTAAAACGCGTGAGGGAGGCAGGGATCGTTGTGCATCTACATCACATTCAGCCGCCTGAACTTGATAAGCATTTGGATGAGATTCTGACCCTGATCTTTAAGGTCAGCTATGCTGTTAGTGCGGCACAGCGAGCACGTGGAACAGGCTGATGCACTGGATTACTTTCGCGTTACATGAGGTGAAGGTCTCAAATCCCATGCATCTCATTTCAGACCGTTGAATAAACGAGGACTGCTTCATTTACATCCTCATCCTCTACAAACGAACTTGAGCACAGGCTCGAACGTGCTCGCCGGCGTCCAGGCTCTGGAATGGTTCGGCTCAGAATAGATTTGCACAGATGCTTTAGCCCGACGTTATTTGGAGCCCGAGCGCGATGGAATCCGGTCACCCGCCTCCCAGGAGGCAGAAAGCGCTCGATACGGCTAGCTCGGGAACGTAAAAGAACATATCAGCTGTTTAGAAAGCATCCTGAGGTGAACAAAGGACACCATCATGGTCAGGAACGGCTAGATTAAAACAACCAAAGGAAACCTGAAATGCCGTCCATGTGTCTTCTTGTGCTTGAGTGGGGAAGTCAAGTTCACAGTCAAGTTCAGAGAATCTAAATTAGCACCAGTTCACAGCATGACCGCGAAATCCTGCGAACGATCCTGATCATGAATCTGGTTCTCAAACGCATAAAGGTTTTTATTTAAGATGCAATTCTGAACCGATTCTGAAATCGATAATCTACTCAGCATTAATGGATCAATGGCGTCATGGAACATTTTATTAGCGGCATGTCTCCGTGCTCGCTGAAATGACCTGCTCTGACGCGCGACAAATCACAACCGACCTTGCGTTTATTTTTAATAACCGCGCTCGCCGAGGACGCTCTGGACGTTCAGGTCGGCTGAGAGTTAAAAGTTGGTAACTTCGCAGGTTACTTGGGTTGTAGGAAGATGCTACAATTGCTCCTTGATATTTTCATATGAAGCACAGTTTGCAGTCTGATTGCGTTCATTACCATTTCACACACGGGGTCCAGGAGTCCAAGTAAATAAGCAAACTACAGGGCTGTGCCATACGGCATACATCGTGTGGCGATAGAAAAAACGATAGATACCGTTTCATATTACGGTCTTTCTCTTAATTCATTGTGTTGAAAATGAATCTTGACGTCCAAATGACCAAAAATATTAACGATTTATTTGAGACGCTGCCCCCACTCTTGTTCCGAATGACTGGCTGTTACGTTAAAGGCCACGTTAGCACGGACTTGGTTGCTAGCTGCGGATTAGAGGTCGTCTTTTCCCCGCGTTATCCAAATTACAGGTAAACATAATGTTTATTAAGGAATTAAAATGATCATAAAGACCTGGGTGTGAGTGAATTTTGGTATTTGGCATACCATTTGCATAACGAGCCATTTTTTAAATGCTGGACAGCTAATGCTAAAGATTTTACTTCCATTATCAACAAACTTAAAATATGCACTCGTACCAGGTATACACTTATTATATAATTTTTTTATTTTATTTTGATCATCTGAAAAAGCTATTTTTTTTAAATAAAAAAATCTGTTTATTTATATATTCTTCAAATGTACAGAAAATGTGCTACATCTTGATCGTTATCCGGACAGGAAGTTACCTTTACCGTGCTATGAGATTGTGCTCATGTCTGAAAGTTTTCTAAAACGTCGTGCATCCCTTCAAGCAGGAAGTCTCAGGGCAGAAATCTTCTTTGTATCATTCTTTACGACACCAAGGTCCAGACGGCGAAAAATACGAGGCAATACAAGGTCTTACTACCTGCCTATTATGGAGAGCTGAGAGAGACGAGACGAAGCCATCAATCCACAACCCAAGCCAGTTTGTTTTTCCCTCCTTGCGAACTGAATAGCTGGCTAGGGAAGTGAAAGCACACCTTTCTAACAGCCAGCTAGGTGACTCTGCACCGTCAGGGCTTTTTTTTTTTTACAACCACAACCTGCTGATATTGTGCTATGTTCTCCGCCTAAGAATGCGCCACCCCTCCTGTTTGACACATCCAGAGAATTTTAGCAACATGCTTTCCTCACACTACGAGTGTCGAACATTTTCACTAGGCGAAAACAAACAAAAAACCTTCTCGTTTACTCGACCTGATGAATAAAAACATTACAAATATCTGGAAAATATCGCGATCTTCATAGCGCCTTACAGTCAGTTGCATCAGTGCGCAAAAACTTTGGCTCTTAAGCGCTTCGGAAATATTTCACAACCACCTCGGGCACTTCGCCTTCTCTTCGTGATGAGGTTGACATTTCCGAATAGACGCTGGAGCATAAATATCGCGGCGGAAACCCTAAAGGAACCTCAGAGAGATCCGCGTTTTGAATCATTAAGCAGGCTTCGAATGGAAATGGATCGGTGTTTGAACTGCGTCGGGAAGCTTCAGGACGAATATGACATTGACGACGGCGAAATATGCAAATGAACATGCAGAATTTCCTTCTCAGAGCCTAAACAATTCTCAAGAACGCATGTAGAGCCTTAAGTTAGCGAGGACGTCTAAGTAAAACCTCAGAGCGATGTGCGTGAGGTGGTGTTTTTATCCCCCCTGCTCGAGACACATGATCAATGCACCGATCCATCAGGATCACCAGCAGGCCTTCAAGATGTCTCGGGTTGCTCGTGGCAGAAATTTCCATGCACACGTACACCATCCTGACTCCGCGTCGCACGCCAGCGCTTATACACACAACCCGTTCTCTCTGCGTGGGTGGAGAACACAAACGCCACTTCAAACCGACGAGAGTGTGTACAAACAACTCGCAGCAGTACACGTACTCACACATCCGTTTGTTTATCAGGGCTGGGAATCTACCGTAAGAAATAAAAAAAAACCCTCCACGTAGACAAACCATCGTGCTTCTGTTCTCGGGGGAGACGTAAACTTTGAAAATGTAGAGCTGCAGAGTCAGGAATTCGTCTGTGAAGAGCTAAAATTCAGTCAGCAGGCTTTATTAAAAAAAGCCATGGAAAGAGTTCAAGGTGAGGAGAAACAACAATAAGGCAGGATTTCATTTATTCACTAAGTCGAAAAAACCCTGCATATTAAAGCGGATGCCTTTTATAACAAATCTATCTTTATTCTACTGACATCCTCTCGAATTTCACCTGCTCCAAACAATCCCCGCAGATAAAACGTGAAGTATTAAACAATTAAACAATAAAAAAAAAAATCCTCGCGGATGACAGGACGCCGTTTGTGGCTTATTTAAATACATAAAAAAGCAATTATGCCAAAAAATAATTGCAGCAGTATATTATAAAAGTCTTAATTGAAAAGTCATTACGTTATGATGAAATACTGTTGCATCATGAAATCTTCGCAATTATGACATCGTTCTTGATTTAATAACAAAACACCATTTCAAAAAAGCCACTTTATTAAAGGCCGTTTTTTCCTCAGCGTCCTCTTTTATCTATAACTGAGGGATGAAATTAGGTCCTAAAGCATTTCCATGAACAATGCATTAAGCTCCTTTTAATCAACCTCTGCACATTTATTTAATAATTACCTTTGTAGTTATTTTTTAAGTCACTAATTGAACTCAAACTCCTTTTCCTCGCTCGTTTCATTGAGCTACGTTTCCTGCTCAGTGTGCTGAAGAACTATTAAAAAAACGGATTTAAAATTTGCTCAGCATTACGGTGTGGTGAGACACGGCAGAAATGTCACATCGCAATACTCGTAAACGTTTAAATATCAGAAGTGTCTTGATGTGAAATAACCAACTGCCCCCCAAAAAAGGACTGTCTACAAAAGAAATCTACAAAAATAAAAAACACTTTAAAGTGAAAAGGGTTTTAAAAAAAAAAAAAAAAGGGAAATTTTTAATAAATTGTAATTAGAAATTTAAAACTGAACCAAAATTTGAAGGTTCAGTATAAAACTTTTGCATCAAATCGGTTGAGTTTTAAGAGTTTTAATGAAAAGATACCTGCAATATCTCAAAAAAGTTTCTACAGATGTTATTACATCTTAGTTCACTCGGCACGCATTTTTTGGTGCAGTTACGCCTGTAGTATTTCTTGAGTTGCATGTGGAATAAATAAAACGATGACTAATATGAAACACGTATTTGTATGCAAACAAATAGAAAATTCCCACTCATTACTGCCTGCTAAGCTAATGTGCTTACATGTGCAAGTCTAGTCTGAGCGCCACCGATGTGCATTCCTGAAACCTACCACTAGAATTTCCCCTGCTTCGGGGTCGGGATTAGTGGAAGACAGTGGGGCTGAAGGTGCACATGGCTCCGGATGGTAACTGTGCCTGTGGCATAGCTGAGATGGGCAGGACGGGATCGTTTTACCCGAATGGCATGTCAGCGTAGGGTTGGAGAGGAAACCAATATGGCCTCTAGGGCAGTGCTGTCAAACCTGTTGTCCATTCCTGATGAGCACATTCTGCAACAACGGGATCTTCCAATACACACGGGAAAACCATTTTGGCCATGTTCTAATTCTGAAGCCAAACAGATGCTAAAGAGTCAAGAATGTGGATTTTGAACCGGTCTAGAATGCGCCAACATTTGCTTGTTCGTTAGTTTGTTTGTTTTATAAAGGAAATCAGCTAGCTATAGCACATTTGTTTGTCTTTCCTGTAGTAGATCATTTCCCAAAATAAAGCAGTTATTGCTCTGTATTTAAAGTTAACCGACTGCTGTATTTTGGTCTGATTTGAAAGGAAATGCCACATTATAAAACCGTATTTTACTAGACTTCGGTGAGAGTGTCCGCCATTTTGCAAAAAACTCACCCAGTGAATGAAGCGAAGGTCGCACGCCTTCAAATTTGTCCAAACTAATGACGGTCCTTAATAGAACCAACTTTATCTCGACTGATAAAGCACCGCTGGAGAAAACGGTGCCTACCTCGGCAGCGTTTGTGCATTTCCTGAGATAACATGGAATATTGCGCCGTGTTTCATTACTGAATATAGGTTTGGGTCATAAATATTTGGAGGCAGGTCTGAGATATGAAAATCTATCTTTTATCTTCAATTTTTAAGTGATGAAGCCATTTTTCAAGTGGTGGCGAAGGTGAGCTAAGACGCTGGGTAATTTGGAACGACCTTCGCTTGGTTCTGAACTCTCAGATGGCCAGCAACATGGGTCAAGTGGCGAAGCTCATTTTTTTAATTAGTGGACAAGTCCTCAACTGGGGCCTTCGCTATGAAGTGATGAAGCTTTTTTAAAAGGTTTTTTTCCCCAGATTTGGGGGGAGCTTGGTATATTTGTTGAAGGGTGAAAGCTGTAGTGGAACCAGAGAAAATGGTGCTCTGGGGCACTCTTCAACTGAAGCATGGTGCGGGTCAACATCAGGTGTCGAAGCGGTCATGCTGAGCAATGTGATTAATCCATATCGTCACGTTATTTTTTGAGTCTGGTACCAAAGGGAAATTATGAAAAACTAAATGGATGAACCTAGTACCTACCATTCTGAAAACCTCCGCAGAATTGCACTTCCACTGTTCAGTGTGTACGCAAAATGTTGATAATGAGCCCTGCCCCCAAACAAGCCCAGAATCGGACCGGTGTGTGGACTGGAGTGTTCAAGCGATGTCTCGAAGCACCTTAGTCACAGACGCGACCTAAAAATGATGGAACAATCGACGGAATCATTTTTAACAAGCCCTGAGCTGGTTTGCATTTTTGTTTGAGCTGCAAGCAAGACAGGAACTTCTCCTTTAAGCTCAGTGGATTCTGAGGAATGAACTTGTGGTGCAGAAGCTCTGGGGATCCCACTTCTATTGGCCCACAGAGGCCGAGAGAAATCCAAACTATTCCATTCAGTGGAGCCAGCTGCTTCTTCTGAAGTTAGTCAACACTTTCATGGTAGTCTGGGAGGAAGCTCCCTTAAGCAAAACCTCGTCTGTGAGCGCCAGCCAACAGCAAGGAAAAGTCTGGAGAAGGCACAAAAGCCTTAATCCAACAGGAGACTCTCACATCTCGGTCTGCGCCTGGTTTCAGACGGCAAGAACAAAGGAGACCGCAGGAGGAACCTGGGTTCTGATTATAAGCTAAACTACGGAAGAAAGATAAGGATATGTTCGGGGATATTTCGTCTCAATATTTGCATTGAAGTCATCTCTTAAATTTAAAGCATGCCTACAGGGGGTAGGATAGAAAGGCCATTTTATAATCTCGTTCTCTCCTCCGTGTAAACAGCAGGGCTTGTTGTTCAGAATGTCGGCACACTGGGAGTTTCATGCTGCAGACGAAGTTTCACAGAAAACTTCCTCTGAGACTCAACTCAGATTCAGGTTCTACTTTGGATTCTGCTGTAACTGTGGAAGAATCTCCCTTTTTTTCTAAAAGTAAATGCTATGAAAACAGTGCTGGAACATCAAGAATAAAGGGGAGGGGGCATCGTGGAAGGAGTCTCCAATGTCAGATTTGTAACAACCCACTACAGGAAAGTCATCAAGACTTTTACATTTTTACAGTTTCTCCGCGAAACGACAAACCGATTGTTATTTTAATGTTACTTGTAATATTTTTTTGTTTGTTTTATTAGGTTCAAGACAAAGAAATGTGGTGCTGGTGAAGAAACAATGTTCATAATTGCTATACCGTGAGTAACAACAGGAAGTAATCTTTAATTAATTTAAAAAATGTAACCATTGGCAATTTGCTGAGGTGTAAAACAGGAATACAACACTTCAAGAAGTGAATGTGAATTATAAGAAAATAATCGACTTCAGGGTGATCACAGCAACTCCGCATCGCATCACTTTTTTTTTTTTTTTTAAGTTTAGATGATGTTCAGCTCAATACTGCAGACTACAAATAAAATTGAACCAGTTAAACACATGATGTTCTTACAGAATGTCCCTTCAGGCCTGAGCGTAGTCTGGTGTTTGGCTGAAAGCAGATCTGAATCACTTTGACAGTTTTTCCACAAAGATCAGCACAGATAAATCTGCCAATTTTCAGCCAGTTTCTTGGACTGCATTTGCCAAAACCAACCATGTAATGTCAGAAGACATCAAAGACATTTTTGTCTCTATAATAACACCTTCTAAGTTTCTAATTCGGGACCATTGTGAACGACAGCATGACCTCAACACGTTTCCTGACATTGACAAAAATAAAACAAAGATTTCTGGGTCCCAAAATAATGAACGCACGATCAGACTGACAAGTCATAATACAGATATAGTGTATGAGGGTGGTCTCGCAGATCATCCGGCAGAGCGATCGGTTTCCGTCCTGTGAACGTTCAAGTTCGGGATTACACGTTGCTGATCAGTCTGATCCCTCGTCCTCATGCTTGTCTCTTTCTGTAGTCCAGCTGCCTCTATACTTCTAGTTTCTTTGTCTGCCTTCCATTTATTACTCACTTACAGACTCGCTCTCTCTGTCTCTCACTCTGTCCAGGTATTATATGCTTTCAAGACAACCCTTTCATTATTTGGAACATGCACTTCCTGCACACTCTCCATTTTAACAGAAACCATCCCCTCTAACAGAGAATGGTGATATGGAGATGTAGTGGATACTAATTCAGTTTAGACATGAGAACAATGTGAGTACCATGTTTTATTTTGGTTTCCGAATGGCACGCGGCCTCATCGCGTCTTGCAAAACTATATAAAGGCCGTTCTCGAATGAGTCCTAGAGGACGGTAGAGATTCTCAAAAGGGCATAGCTTTTTGAACATGACGAAAGTGCCTTCGCCCTCGTTTTACACCAAGAAGAAGAAATGCCACGGTGATGATGGTGCCAGTCGTCGTGACACAACAAATCATCAACTGTTAACGGTTCGTCCGGACTGAAAATCCTGCTCTATGAGGACTTTACAGCATTCGCGCGTCCATACGTTCTTATAGATGCATGCATTTTGCGCCGTCCTCGCCGAGCCTAAAAATAGACGCCTGGCTTTTTAAGGTCATCCGTCTGCATCTTGGGTGCTGCTAAACGAGGAGCAGTGCATGTGACGGCTAATCAGTGCTAGCATGTGCTCTGTAACTAAAAGCATTAACTTGGAACAGAACGGACTGAGGTATCCTGACTCGACCTGTTCATCCATGTATGAGCCTCGTTAGAGCAGACGGCTCTGACATAAACGCCGACATTTGACTTAACTGAACTGTCTGTGAAGGACTTTGCGAGTGCCATTAAAATGACAGCAGTGCAGCACATGGTGACAACTTATAACATGCTGCTATATTCAGTCTGCTGCCTCCGTCGTACCAGTTGCTGTCATTGTTCACGACAGCGACAGGGAAACTGGAGGTGGAAGCACGAATAATAATTCTAGAAATACTAGAAATATGAACTCTTGATTGCTCAGCGTTCCATTTGAGGTACTTCATCTCCATAACAATAAACGTTATTACGGTGAATAGGGAATTCCCTATTTGAATAGGGAATAGAAGGAAAAAAATGCCATCCGTTGATTATACAAAGATAATATGTATGACGATAAAAATTTGAGATTATCCGGGAGCTTCATAAATTCATGGCATGATTTAATACAGAATTCATACTGGTCAAATATGATTTGATCAAATACACCATCAAATTCCAGTTCAGAGCACATCTTCAAAGCGGACACTCCATTTCAAGAAGGATGCCTGCCAATCACTGGATATTCAACAAACAAAATGGCTGCCACTGTGACCTAACCAATACACCACTTAATGCAAGAATCACTCACCCGTCTGCGGCAGAAAGGCAGGCCCTGTGTGATGATATTAATGCTGAATATCTTCAAGACTTTCGGTGAAGGCTCTCTGGTCACTTCCTTGGGGTCCAAAAGCTTCAGTGCCAGGCTCTCCGGTGGGGCCTGCGGAGCCTTCTCCTTGGGCAAGGATTTGGGCATTTCCTTCTTCTTGTTATTGCTGGTGGATGAAAAGCGTGGGATGGGACAATGCCGGAGCATCGCCAAGCAGTCCAAGGAACTAGCAACTCATATCCCGAAGGAGTAAAGGAAAGCGTCTATGATCTTGTATCAATCTTAAAAATAACGTTTGGATGAAATGGAGAGCTCGAGGACTTGAAATGAGTAGTGGATCTTCTTGACGATGACTTTGGTGACCCAAGAGCTCTCCGTCAAATATACAGTCAACCAGTGCCAAATCAAGAACCCTAGAGATTCACTTCATGGACTAGCGTGGAGACTGGCTCCTACCTGGCTGATCTGTGTGGCCACAGCGAGCTCGATCCGCAAGCTCTCAGCCCCTTTTAAAATATCCCAGGGTGTGATGTCAGCAGTGCGTCTGGCAGCTGCTCTTCTTTCTAAACCTCTTCACCCCCCACCCCGGGAATTGGGACACTTGGTTTCAGCCCCAGCTCAAGCCTCGACCAATAGCAAGGAATTTGGCCAGGCGCTTATCTGGCCCAAGACATCAGATAACCAATTGAGCTTCCTGTTTGCACAGCGCCAAGGTGGTAATAAAAGTACACCACCACACTTTAACTGACTTTTCATGAAGGAACTAATTAAGATGTCAAAATGAATATCATGTCTTACAGGCTCAAATAAGAGTGCAGAAGAAAATGAATTACTGAGTCCAGGATTATGTTGAATATCATGGTGCGTGGTATAACCAATTATAAGAAAAGAAAAAAGAAAGAAAAAAAAAAACCACAAATAGAAGCAAAATGGTGTTAGCCACCATATTTATAATAAAAATTAGAACAAAGCCCATCCCCGAATCCACCACAGGCAACCAAAAATCACACTATAAACTGACAAAGCAGCATGCATGCTCCCATATGGCGTGTTATCCAAACACTGCCTACAGTCCCAAGGACTTGCTCCTTCCGTACTTCCATTTCCAGCTCATGACTCAGCTCAGTGACTCATCAGTTAGCACCAAGCCACTTCAACTAGACCAGTGATCGGTGATGAGTCAGCTAATTTCTTTTAGCCAAACTGGAGTGGTACAATATCAGACAATTAACAGCAAGATCACGCAAGCTAGCCAACGTGATGACTGTTTCAACACCAAAAAGCCGATTACAGCATCCAAAAATAGCCTCAGGGCATCCCAAATCACGCTCTGTGAGCTGACAAATCAAAATGTATACACCGCATATGGTGCGTGTTACTCGAGTCCTGCTAAATTTAAAGCTCGGTGGCTCAGCTGTGTTCTTGACAGCAAAAAACAGACTAAAGTGGGACACAGGCCAAAATCCCATCTTGATAAAATGGTTAGATACTAAATAGAACATAACGTGGCTTGAGCTTTTTAAAGTAATGCTATTTCACATAGCATTAGTTCTCTATAAAGCATCTTGATAGGCTGTAAAGCACGTTTGATGGGTCAGCCTATTATCTAATACTATTTCATGAGTTTGTTTGTGAACTATGCTATGTAGTATGCTAGAGTTCCCGTTATGACACCAGCATGTAAGTTAGCATGTTCACACTACATAGCTAGATGTATATGTAGAAGATGTAAATTTGCATTTGAATCGTTGCAAAACTTCATGTTTCATGCTCGGATCGCTGAAGATTGGAAAACGACGAGATGACCATGTTCAGTTTAGGTGCGTCTGTGCCCACTGTAGCTTCAGATTCTTCTTCTTGGCTGAGGTTGTAAATGCTTTTCAGCTCAGCGTGGTTATAAAGAGTGGTTATTTGAGTGACCATCGTCCAAGTTCAGTCACGTTTCCAGCCATGTTTGCATCATCTGACGCTGAAATCTCTAAAAGCATCTTTTGGCTTTGCTTTGCACCGCACTGCTCTCCGAGTGACATCTCTCCAGCATTCGCGCTCCGATGCACCACTCGAGTCACGTCAAGTCCGACAATTTAAAAAGTTTTATTTAGAAGTCGCTCTTCTGGGCACGGGCGTCGAGACGTGTAACAGGCATCCAGTTCGACATGCTGCATTCTGAAAGCAAGATAAAAACGAATGTGTGGCGCTTTTTTTTTCCCATTTTTCACAAAATTTCATGAGCTTACTGCACCATGGGGAGCGAAATCCCAACAATTACTGGGCTGGAAACCATTACACTAAACTGCTCAGCTTCATTCCAGCATCCAGTGTGCTTTTGCATCACTTTGAAATCACACTGCATGGAGGAGGGAAAAAAAAAAGAAGAAAGGATCTGGACTAAAAGAAAAAAACAAGATGTCCTGATGGTCAAAGCGCCACATGGCTCAGCTCAGGCTTAATGGAGCAAAGACTTTTGGAAACATGTTCATTTTTAGCCGTCCTACGTGAGCTCTCTCCTTAATCTCCCAGCACTGAAGTATGCGCCTTATGTTCATAGCACAGATTTAACCCGCTAACCAGGGCTAATGGGAGAGAATGTGAAAAATGCTAGGGATTTATACTGGGGAAGAGACTCATGCATCGAAGAAAAATAAATAAATAATTCCACCTTCAGGGCACGAGGGTCCCTGCTAATATTAATCCTGTTACTACACAGGACAATGCGTTTTAGTGTGTTAGCAAACAGATAAAATTATATCTAGCGTTTTGTTATGACGCTAATTAGCTTTTTTCTGTCTAGTGTATCAAAGTGCTAGGCATTGCTTTGACTGTTAGTTAGCATCTAGGCCAGTTTACTAAGGCTAGAGAGAATTTTATCTGTTTGCTATAATGCTCTCTAGCACTTTAATAAGCTAGCCAAAAAAAACAAACAAAAACAAATCACTGCTTTCTCTGTTTAGTAAAGGGTTAGGGTTTTGGCCAATTTAATAAAATGCTAATCAGAAGTTTAATTTTACTTAAAGCTTAGTTAAAGCCTAGTCATCATTTTGTTTGTTTGTTTAATAGTGTTTTTGGTTAGTCTACTAAAAGGCTATTCAGAATTTTATCTGTTTGCTATAATGCGTGTTAGCACCTTTCTTTTGCTAGTTTACTGCAGTCGATAATCATTATTTTGTCGGTTTAGTACAGTTTAGTCAAACACTAATCAGAACTTCATCTGTCTGAAGTTTTTTTTATTACTATAAAATAGTTTTGTTGACTAAAAATAGTTTAGTAAAACGCTAGTCATTAATAATTCTGCTTGCTATGTTGCTAGTTCTGGCCGACTTACTAAAAGGCTAAGTCTAAACTTGAGCTGTTTGTTATATTTTATCAGCTCACTTAAAAACTAGTCATTTTGTCTGTTTGTTAGTTTTTAAAATGATCCAGAACTTTATCCTATTGTATTTTAGCAGTTTACTAAAATGCTAGTCAGCATTGGTTCTGTTTGCTATAATGCTAACTAGCGTTTTTGAGCATTTCACTAAACGCTAGGCAGAATTTGATCTGATAATTATATTTTCTTTTTTGGAATTTTATCAGTTTACTAAAATTGCAGCAACAAACAGCTGTAATGCTGCGCAATGGAAAAGTATAAAAATTAACCTCAATACTCTCGAACGTGTTTAAAAGCCGTATTAGACGTTATAATTATTACACAGCTCTATTAGACATGCGGACAGGCATCAGACAGGCGAGTGGGGGGTAATATATTTATTTAAAATCTGTCTTCACATTATAATAAAGCCAACACACACACACACACACACACTAAAGTGAGTTATTGGGACATTTGTGTGTGCTGAGTCGTTCACTGCCTCAAGGATATTACATCAGTACACACGCGCGCGCACACACACACACACACACACACACACACACACACACACAAAGCTGTGTCCTTGTGGACTGCTGTAGGAGGAAAAAGAGTGTTTAAAATTTCAGGTGAATATGAATCATTTATACACAAGCTGCTTCAGAGAGAAATCTTGACGCAAACGCACAAAGAGCTCGGAGTGTGTTTTCACACGGCGCGTAAATCTGACATCCAACTCGCCCTTCTGAGTGAAACGAATTAAAGCTACTCGTCACGTCTCTGAACACACATGCAGCAAAAAACACTCTCGCATATACAATAGATAGGAGGTTTAGGACATGACCGTCCCTGTCATTTTTGATATCACATAAACAATGTTCAACACACACACACACACACACACACACACATCTGAGAATAACAGACAAAATGTCAATTCTGCTTTATTCCAAAATAAATAAATATATCAATAAATCAAGTGTGTACACGTGTGTTTCTCTGGTGCTTGTTGCTAACTCATAAAGCCCAAGGACATTTCTAAAGCATGTGTGAATCTGAGCACTGACACACACACACACACACACACACACACAGTATGTAGAAGCCACACTTGTACACTGACCTCAGATACTTTTGTTTCTCCTCAAAACAATTTTGATTCAGATGTGTGATGAGATGCATGTCAGAGACCTCTGAGTACATGTGCGTATGCGTGTGTGCGCGCGCGCGCGTGTGTGTGTGTGTGTGTGTGAGTGTGTGTGTGTGTGGGCCACTGTTACAGCACAGATGGCAAACGGCTGATTAATGAATAATCCTGAGACCGCTCTGGCACAGCTGCACCAGACAGGTTCGGTCTGAAACACAGAAACGCTGATCTCAGGTCAGTTTGCACGCACCACGCGCAGGCACACACACACCCCTCACGTGAAAAATGCCGTGGATGCGAGTCGTCCACACACCCGAGCGATGAGGTTTCCTGGCTGTCAGGCGTGATCCCAAGAGTGAGAAACTGGATCACTTCTGCCCTCTCGTGTCTCACAGAGGAACTGCATGGAAACAGAGAAGGCTGCATCCCAAATCCACACCTCCCTACTACCTAGTACGTTAAATATGTTGATTGGGTAGCCCACCCTAGACAGCATGTGTGTGTTTAAAAAAAGTGTGACTTGTACTGCATGTCTACAGACAGTACATGTTTGTATATTTGGGACACGACCGATCCTGTTCCCGTTCTTTCCAAACTTGATGAAGAAAGCACACTATGGACAGGTTACTTTTCTATATATCTGATATGATTGGGGATACGACCGATCCTGGTGCTTTTCTAACGCCAAGACATCACACCATGGACAGTATACACTTGTGTGTGTGATGTGCTGCTTAAGACCGGACAGATCCTGTTCCTTTCCCAACATCCTCAAGATGGCTCACTCAAGGTAGAACACACTTCTATACACATGTGATATTTGGTTTGGGATAAGACCGATCATGTTCTTTACTTTCCCAACTAATAGATGGCACACTATGGATAGTATACACTTGTATAATACGTGGTTTGTGACACATCCGATTATGTTCCTTTTCTTTTCTAATTACAAGATGGTACACTAAAGATAGTATACACTTGTATATACGTGACGAGCAGATTGGGACTTGACCGATCTTGGCCTTTTCCCTACTAAATCCCCCTCATTTTTCATGATGCTGAAATAACGCATGCTGAATTACAGCACCGTAAACTGATATTCATTACCGCCACTTAGAAAAAAAACAACAACAAAAAAACCCCCAACTTATAACAATTATACTTGAAAAAAAAGTTCCTAAAGGCCGCAAAGTCTCTGAAACATGATTAAAACTCTTATAATGAAGCCAGGGGTGTTAGAAAGCAAGATTCACCTGCATCCTCCTGCTTATTTGCTCTCTGCTGAATCCCCATGGCAATGAAAGAATGGGAGTTGCATAGCAACCGTTACCACGACTACAATAAAATAAGGAAGTGCTGTCACGGAGACGGAGTTGACCGATGTCTAATATAATGACTGGATTTTAGTACTACTTCTGGGTCCTTGGGCTTTAGAAAGATCTGAAATTTATAAGGAAGGCAAGACAGAGAGACAGACAGACAGGCGCACACGCACACGGTCCACAGGAACTTATTAGGCCGTATCAGACTGCAGTATAAGCGTAGATCGAGTGTGGTGACTCAGCGCCAGAGGAAGAGAGGAAAGTTAAATATAACATATAAATAAATGAAATAAAATAAAAGGAATCTCCAGAATTCTCCACTAATCTCTAGTGGAGAAACTCCACTAATCAGGATGCAGACTGGGGGACGGACAGGCGGACAGGCAGATAATCTTTTTAAATAATAAGCGATTATAAATAGACTTCTTGCTGGGTTTAGTAGCACCTGGCTGATCAGGTTGCAGGTCTGAAAGCAACTATATATAAACAAATAAATACATGGATCAGTTCATTCAAATAAAACCTAATGAGTGAATTAAAAAAAAAACTTGTTGCCGGAATACATTTGCAGGTTGAGGGGCAAGCAAAAATATAAATAAAATGAAATTTAATGAATAAACTTATTATTTCCCAAACTAGCATTGTAGCTCCATTGTAAAAACTTCAAAACTAACTTCTAAACACACCTCAGCTGATCCACTACATACAGTATTGTGCAAAGGAGGCTTTTAATCTGCTAATACCGTGTGTCCACTAGAGGGAGACACACTCCACGAAACAGATACACACCATGTTTAGGGGGTATCTGCACGTTCCTATCACAGACTTGTGATGAGAGCTAAGAATTTACAGTAAGGTAAAGTATTTTCAATAAGGGCTGGGAATTTCTCAAATTATTACATTTTTCCACCTTTACAAAGACTCACGCATGCTACAAGAGAACCGTGTTAGCGGCTCTCACGTTACTCTGCTTTTCCTCATTACAGACGAGGACGAGGCACAAACGCGTACTGGATTGGAGCTAAACTCAATGATGGAAAGGGATGCTGCTGGGAAGAGGTTAATTATGAACCCTTCATCTGGAAGCTGACTTTGCGATGCGCTAGTTAGCCGTAACAAAAGTTAGCTCAATTTAGACTCATGAATACTACAAAGCTAATAAACACACAAACAAACAAACAAAAAAATCTAATCAACTGTTGGAACGTAAACAAAAACGAAGCTACTGAGGGTTAGAACTAGCGGAGAATGTTTTTAAGGGAAGTAAACGCTAACATCAATGACGCTAATAAACAACATCCTGTTCTTTTATAGTGCGTGCTGCTAGCCAAATACGATCGGAAACCTGTACAAACTCTGAACTTTGCTCACAATTAAAATTCCTGAAAACGCACGCAAGCGGACGAGAGGCGGCAACTCGCGGACGGGAAAGTACGACCTGATGCAGTAACACTCATACGCAGCTCCTCTGTTTTGTTACCGAGGGCTCTTGGTCCCGCCCACTTGCTTTCTATTGGCTCATAAAACCAAGGCGTGATCTCACAGGTCGAAGGTCACCTAGAGAAAGTCGTAAAGAGAGTGAAGAGAAAGCAACCGTCTTTCACGTCCCGTCCTTTCCCCCTCGGTGAATCTGCTTTTCAGGTGCATCGCTATAGCGACGGGTGACGATTCGTAAATGCTACTTGTTAAATGTAACTGCAGATTAGCGTTGCTATAAAAAAAATACATAAAAACGCTATACGGTGCAAAATTAACGTCACACAAAACAAAACAAGTTTTATTTTTAAAAACCAGTAGCATAGCTACTTAGCACTTCATGAGCATTACGTCACTCACCTGAGGATGCGTGTGCTGAGATGATGAAGATGAGCTTTGGTTCTGTCGTCCTGACTGGACGTCGGCGTTATCGTTCGGATCTGACGCTCCGGTTTTGACCGAAGAACAGTGAAGTCCCGTCTCTCCTTCCTCATCCTCCTCTGCTTCCTCGTCCTCCTCTCTCGCGCTGTCCTCTGACGCTTCAAACTCGTCACTCTCCTGGTCCATCTCTTCCTCCTCCTCTCTCTCGCCGTCCTCCTCGTCTTCCTCGGAGCGCAGTCCTGTCCGTACCCGTCCTTCTCCTCCTCCGTCGCCAGGGTTGTTGTTCTCCTCCTCTTCCTCGTCATCGTTCCGCCGTCTCCGCCGCCGTCTCCTCTGCTCCTGCTCCCACAACCACTGGACGGCTTTCTCTCCTCCGTTCACTTCCTCTCTCCTCCCTTCTTCCGCTCCTTCGTTCCGGCTCACGGACTCCCTCCCCGAAGGCCAGGGCTCCTCTTCCGCTTCCTCCGCCTCTCCGGATTGCTCTCGCTCCTCCTCCTCGTCGTCCTCCTCCTCGTCCTCCTCTCCTCGTTCTCTCCTCCGGTGCTGAGGTTCTCGCTCGCGGTTCATGTGTCCGGGTTCAGCTTCCGGCTCCGGCGCGGGTTCGGGAACCAGCAGGTCCTGGTTCATTTCCAAAAGCCAGCTTGCTACTTTCTGGACCTTCGCTAGGCTGCTTGAGGAGGACAACGACTTCCCGGCATTCTGAGAGGAGGAAATGAAGGAAGGGGAGGGGGGAAAGGAGGAAAAGGAAGGAAGAGGTGAGCAGGAAGGGGAAACGAGAAGGAGCATGGAAGCCAAAGGAAGAATGAGAAACAACAGACATGAAAGAAAGAAAGAAATGCAAAGAGGAAATAATAAAAAAAAAACAGAAGGGTAGGGTGGGGGAAAAAGTTTTTAAAAAAAGATGGAACAGAGGATGAAATAGAGAGGAAGAGCCAAAATGAAGGAAATAGGAAAAGGTCAAAAAAGGGATGGAAAAGGGAGAACAGGAAAAAAAAGCAGGGGAAGAGAGGAAAATATGGAACAGATGGAAAGCAAAAAAGAAGGGCCAGTTTGAAAGCGGTACAGCAACAACAGAACAGAGAAAGCAGGAGAGAGAAAAAAAAAGAGTGAAGAGTAAGAAGCAAGAAGGCGGGACAACAGAACAGTGAGCAAGCAGAGAACGAAAGATAACGAGGGATGGAGAGAAGGAAAAAGTCATGAAGCAGGGATGGGAAGGAGGAAAGGCAAAGGAGAAAGTTGAAGGAGAGGTTGAGAAAGAATGGCGCGTGGAAAGAGACGAGAGAAGAGAAGAGTAAAAGGAGGTCAAGGAGTGGGGATGAACAGAAAGGAAAGGAGAAGGAAGAAAGAAGAAAGCCAAACAGGAAGGATGGAGAAGAGGAATACAAGATGAAACACATAAGGAAGAGAGAGGGTGAAAGAATGATGACAGGAAAAGGGGGGAAAAGCGTGCGAGAAGGGAAGAGACAGGAATGAAAGAATAAAGATAACGGGGAGGGGGTCAGGGAGAGAGAGGAAGAAAAAAAGATGTGTGGTTATTAGAGTTTTCTGTCTCAGTCCTCTTGAGTGTGTGTGTGTGTGTGTGTGTGTGTGTGTGTGTGTGTGTGTGTGTGTGTGGAAACTGGGAATATACTCCTCATGTTTTATTCATGCTTCCAAATAAAACAATGAGCATCAGCATTAATGCAGCGAGAGACACGATCTGAGCGTCTCGGATTATAAACTCCATCGCACCGAGCTACAGAACACAAATAACCGCATCAGAGAGAGAGCGAGAGAGAGCGAGAGAGAGAGAGAATACATAATGCTGACGCTCGCTCTGTCCGTCACGTAGACTTTAACGTGTAATAAAATTTGGATTATCCTACGACATAATTAAATGTCGGTTGATTCTAAGTGAAATTCCTGAAAATATTTCCGCAGGAATGACAAAAAAATAAAAAATAAAACCCGACGATGGTATTGCGGTAGCCATAGCAACAGCAACTTATTTTAATATCAAACCCGAATCATCTCTGCGGTCATCAACAAACAGGTCTGATACAAATGAATGAATGAATGAACGAATAGACAAAAACGCTTAGACAATTAAATATATACAGCATATAGCAATATAATAGTGTTGATAAATCTTCTACAGGATATACATTATATATCCTACTTACATCAGATGTATTCTGATTATACTGTGCTGTTTTCGCACACTGTGTGTACAGTTTTATTGCGTACAGATGATCAATGAGCTGTGTTTCCTGCGGCAGCCAGCAGAGGGCGGTACAGCACTCCATAACACTTGACTATACAGAACGGAGAGAGAGCTGAGCATCAGTGTTTCTCCATCTGAACGCCGAAGCACACTGAAGCACAGAGTACGCCTGAGCCAAACAAACAGCGCTGAAAATATTCTCAAAAAGGGTCCAAAGCGGAACTTATGGATCATTCCTGACTCGGCGTTTCTCAGAACATTATCTTTGAACTCAATAGATTTGAGTGAGTGAGAAAGAAAAGTGCTTCTTCGTCTTTAAGCTACGTCTATCACTGATGACGTACGCATTCTTCACTGGGCAGCCTGGTCAACATCACCACCACCAGCACCACCATAACTTCAGCGACAGTTACAGCAACAGAACCAACAAATAATTACACCCACCAACAGCACTGAAATGATCAACATCAACAGCACCATCAATAACGTCATGATTACCACCACCGGGAACAAAACATCACCAACACAACCGTCGACCGTATGAACGGCACCAGCAAATTGTCAACATCAACATCAATAGTCATCACCACCACCGATATCAATAACCTCAACCACCGGCAAAACACCACCATCATCATCAAGAAGCACCAACAAACAGCACCACCAACATCAACATCCTCAGTAGCACCACCAATAACGAACCATTGACAGCGCCAACACCATCAGCAGCATCAATAACCAACACCACTAATGAAACATTAGCTGACAAAGCATCAAGAACATCAACATCTTCAACAGAACCACCACCATCATCATCATCAAACAGCACAATCAAATCAACAGCAGAACCACCACCATTAGAAACAGCATCAGTAATACCATCAGCACCACCACCATCAAAACATCAATAACCCCCAGCATCAAAAGTACCACATCAGCAGCACCACCAACCGCATCATAATCACCACCAAAATCATCTTCAACAGCACTACCAACAAAAAAAATCAACATCAATTCACACCAACACTTAACAATAACTACCACAAAAACCCCCCACAAAATATCAACTACAACTATAATATCAAAAACAACACTACTAGCTTTAACATCAGCAACATATAACCTCAACAAGAACTACAGTATATTTTTAACATCAACAACATTATAACAGATCAACGATAAAGATCAATCTCAACGGCAATAAAAACAACAGCGCTCACAGCATCAACTACACCGACATCAACAACGAGCTGGCTCATTTACCTAACGGCAAAGGACTGGGATCCACAGCAACATACTGAAACTCCGAGTTTTCCGAGTTTAAACAGCTCGCAGGTCATTATCGACCCAATTCTCCGTTCTTTGTATTGAACGTGTACATCACTACAAGTGTCTTCTCCATTAAACCCCATCCACTCTCCGCTGCACCAATCACAAATCTTCAGAAGAGACAAACGTGAAGAGAAACAAAAGCAATAATGCTGCGTCTAACTACATCATGTCAGGGAAACTTACACCGCGAAGAAGAATAAACCCTCGCCTTTAAAGTTTGCTTTCACCCGGGACCGAAGCCAAGCCGGCGCACTCGAGCAGACAGATAAGGCAGCGAGACGCATCATTTCTTTACTTATTACCGCACCGTACACTTCAGCGACAGCTCATTTATCTCCATCCTCAGCAGGAACTGAAAAAAAAAGCAAAGCTTCCAAAATACTTCTGGCATCCTGACCACAGAACAGGAGGTAACAGATGAGGAATGTATGAGGTGGTATGAGTGTTGAGAAAAATGTGATTTCCTAGAAAACCGAGAATCCAATATACCTTCGTGCGGAGGAGCAAACGCAGAAGAACATGGGCACTAATGATCTGGAGAAAGGCTTGAGGAAAACGTTAAGTTGTTAATTATCAACTGAGCTGCATGGTGATTGAGATCGGCAGCCATTTCAGTCACCCTATTTGGGAAAAACCTTGATGGTATTTAACACAGGTGCTTAAAAAAAAAAAAAAAAAAAAAGTAGCTCATGTAGATTAGTAGAAGGTGCTTGACTTAAATCCTCATTGCATCATAGCGATACATTTCTAATTTCTTGCTAATACTTGTCCACACTTCTCTACAAACCACTACAACTACAAAACTGAACTCGGGATCCATATCCTGGTAAAGTGTGTGCGTGCTGCTTTCCCATCACATCTCTCCATCTGTGAAAGGAGGAATTGTTTCTCGGGAGGTTTTCAGGTGGTGGCCTGATAGCATGAGTAATAAAACACAACTCAAAATTCAACAATTTCGTTGAAACGAACAATTTCGAACTGAAATCGGGTATGTAAGGTAGACCCCACTACATCCATGAAACCCTGAGGACAGAGGGACACAGGAACACAGTGATGGAGTGATTCAGTCTGAGCCTCCAGGCTCCATCAGACAGCGCTCAGCAAAAGCAAGGTTACTGAAGGTGTCCGACTGAACGCGAGTTGGCCTTTCTGTCTAATTACTGAAGGGGGTTCTTTGAGAAAGGTGTTAGGATGATGTGGTGAATCGGGTCAGGATTTTAAACAGTCCTCCTGGGGTCTGACGTATGCAGAAAGGCTCTCAGATCTACAATTGTGGCCACAGATGGAACAGTGACTTCATTAGCATGTGCTAGAGGGCCATCGCTAAAACGAGGCCTGCTTCTAAATGGTTGTCCTGCAAATATGATTAAAATCTGCTCCGAAAAGAATTGCAAATGCAAGCAATTTCTGGTTCATTTTTCAACCCAGTTTCTCTAAACACGGACGTGAGTGCTTCGACACAGAGTGTGGTACTTTAAAGTTTGAAGTTAAGTTCATATTTTGCCATAAACAGTGCTCACGCTAATGGTGTGCTTTTGCAATACAAAACCACCCCGTTCCATTTCACGGCCATTTGAAACAAAGCATGAGCTCCAAAAACACCTTTTAAGGTCTCTTGCTAATAATAGCATGCCAAAACAGATCGAAGTTGGACAAATCCATTGACTAAAAGCTTTAGTCACTTAGTGAAAGAGGCTGTGTTGATGAAAAGGCCTCGTTAGCATCGAGCACTTCAGCAATACGGACGAGGGACGCGTCCTGGATGGAGACGTTGGTAAATCTGTGAAGCTCGGTGTGGAACATGTCGGGGACAGACGCAGCTGTTCTTGTTAAATACTGCAGGGCCCTCTTTTGGGTCTGGAGCTGGCCAAACACACATAAATGTCACCATTCACGACCCAGGACACCTCTCTGTTAGCCTAGCAGCTGGTCCGGGGTGCGAGCTGAAAGGGCGCGTGCCACGCTATACTTATCATACTTATCATGTATTTATCAGTACACTGTTAAAACTTAGAACACAAAAAAGAAGTGAGCGATCGAATCATGGAGGAGTTAAAGAGAAGACGAAGATGGTACAAGATGACTATCTGATTAGTAACCATGGAGACTACTTTTAGGGTTTCCTTTAGAACGTTAGCTATTACAAAACAATTTCATAGGAAAGAGAGGGGACAAGATAATAACGAGGAAAGAATATCAATTAATCAAAAAGACAAAAAATAAGGAAACCGAGAAAAGAAAAGAAAAAGAAAAGAAAAACTGAAAAAGGAAGAGACACAAAAAGAATCAAAGATCAAAAAAATTAGAAAAAGGAAAAGAACAGAAAGAAGTGAAGGAAAGAAAAAAACAAAAAAAGAAAAGGAAAATAAAAGCAATGAGAAAAAAACAAAAAGAAAAGAAGTGTAAAGAAAAATGAAAAGGAAAGAAGTAAGAAAAAGAAATTAAAAAGGGAAAACAAAAGGAAAATAAAGCAAAATGAAAGGAAAAACAAAAAGAAATGAAAAAAGAAACAAAAAGAAAAATAAAGAAAAGAAACAGAAAAAGAAAAGAAAAACGAAAAGGAAAAGAAAAGAAGTCCAAAATGGTATAAAATATGTGTATTTAAGCAATAAAAAAAATCTAAATGCCATTAAACACAGAGTGAAATTGTTTGGTGTGTCTGATTTCAAGACGTTTATTTACTTTAAAAAAACAAAAGATTAAAAGATAATTATGACAGGACACAATTTCTTTGAAAAAGTGAAAGTACTTAAGAGAAAGAGAGAGAAAGAGAGAGCGGGAGAGAGAGGGAGAGAGAAAGAGAGGGGGGGAGAGAAGGAGAAAGAGAGAGAGAGAGGGAGAGAGAGAGAGAGAGAGAGAAAGAGGGGGGGGGAGAGACGGAGAGAGAGAGAGAGAGAGCGCGAGAGACAGCGGG
>JAQQZX010000013.1:9519533-9529821 GCA_030068355.1 Notoglanidium maculatum | reverse complement strand
CACACACACACACACACACACACACACACACACACACACACACACACACACACACACACACACACACACACCTGCAGATGAAGATCCCATGTGAAAGCAAGCAGCAACTACATGCTCTTTTCTTTCATCTCAGCAGAAAAAGCACTGGAAAAAAACTGCTTCAAAAGGCAGGAGGAGAGAAAAAGAAGCTGTGATGCTCAGGTGTACTTGTAGACAACAAATTCCACACACGCACGCACACACACGCACGCGCACGCACGCACGCGCACCTCACTCGCTTATTTCTTCACAGTTAAGACTAACAGAACAAACACAAGGTTCAGGTGACACAGAGACGCCGCAAACTAATTATCTTAACATTATGGCTCATTCGGAATCCATGGAACGGCTCATGTTCTGTCACGTGTGTGTGTGTGTGTGTGTGGGGGACTCCGGTCCCTTAATAAACATGCACTATGTCTTCCAGGCCTTCGATGAATCATGTGAGTGAGAAGTCAGTCACGCTTTTGCATGATTATCTTCTAAACTGGGACACGGACGCGCGCGGCGCGAGAACGCCTCCTCCCTCTCGGAGACGACGAGCGTCTGACGTTGCACGTCATATCCGGTTATCATCAGTGAGAGTTGCAGTAATACAGATCAGACCGGTGGGAAAAAACGTATCCATACATTTGTGCTCATTAAGAATCATGTGACAGATTAAAAAAAAGAGAAAAAAAACAGCAGCGTGGTGAAGTTTGCTATTTATAACGTAATCTGTGAACGATGGATCGTCTTCAGCAAACAAATTAGATTTATTTATTTCCCAGTTTCTACGCAACACGGCCCTCTAGACTCGGAGTGAAGCGCAGTCCGCCTTCTTCCGCATACCCGCCCTGACAGGAGCCTGCCATTGGCTACTTTCGCCCTGACTGACAGGACGAAGCCCAACATCGCTCCTCCCGCTCCGACATCACGGCCACGCCGTCGTCCTTTAATCAACCTCACGATCTTCACGCTTCTTCTGTAAACCCCAGCTACCCTTTTTCCTTTTTACGTCTTTAAACTCCTGACTGCACTTTAACCGCCTCCTGTGTGAGCCGGAGTGAGTCGCTGTGATTAGACGTTAAAATAATCACCACAAGACTGACAATCGACAGTGACAGGACACTGAAGCGAACGATCTGAAGCGTCCGATATCGTCATATGCGTCGCGGCTTTAAGACCTTTTCCGGATTCGTTTTCTTTTCAGGGTGGAAAAAAAAATAGAGACGTGGAGTGGAAGAACGACAGCAGAAAATTAAATCTAAACGGAACAGGCTGTGCAACTTTCCTGTCAGGAGTTCTTAAATATGATTATATTTATACGCCGGAACAAAGCAGCGCCACAGAAATCCGGATGTAGATTCCGATCTCCCTCGATGACGGCGAGGAAACTCTCCCTGAGACGACACGAGGAAGAAGAAACCCAGGAGAGGAACCAGAATCAAAAGGGAGGTTGACCTCTTTGGGGAAATCATTACTCTTCCAACTTTAAAAAGCCAAACAGTACTGAGCGTGTGAGAGTGTGTGTGTGGAACAGGACGGTCTGTATGAGCAGACTGTAAATAAAGCAGCAATGCCGACTACGTTCTTCACTTGCGTACTTCAGGAATGTCTTGAGGATTAAAAGCGACATCTGCGAGACGGAGATTCAAAGCATCCGTGAACGATTTCATCCAACCGCGTGGTCCATTTGCGTGTCAAAATCAAAAACTCTGACCTCACGTTCAAGAGGATCCAGGAGACTCGTAAACGCCATGTGGAACGTAGCCGTGTAGAATAGTGCACCAGTGTGTGCACGAGCATGCGGCAGCCATCTTGAATTAAAAGCTATGAGAACAGGACGGCATTTAGGATTACTGCAGCAGCTCTTAGGTACAAATCCACCCTATTAATGCGGGATCATACGCATCCTCTTCCAGACCTGCGTGAGATGAACTGCTGAAAAAACTCCGACAGGTTCTTGTTAGAGGAAACAAACCTGTCGTTTTTCAGCAATTATTACACAACACACACACACACACAAACAAACGCAAGCAGGTCAAAGACAACAAAGCAGCATGAGCTTAATTTCATAACAAGCATAAAATGCAGCGCACAAATCATGAACAATTTCTCAGACTTCGGCACTTTTCGGATCAGGATCAATTTACACAAAACAATTTTAAAGTATATGAGGCATCCATTTATCATTTCACGATTCAGGAAGTGTTCAACATCTGGGGAAGGGTCACTGTTTTTCTAACATGAGGTGACTGCTGTGTAAAAAAAACATCAAGGAGGTGTGTGTCGGTTATCAGACAAGTGCTACGTTTGGCCAAAAACAATAAGTGTGTAATATTCACAGGGGAGCATGGAGAAAAACACTGACAATGCTGGACAATCAGGATTGAAATAAGATCACAGCGGCGCTCCTGTTAAATAGGTAATCACCCCACTGTACACTTAATCCTGTCTCAATAAGACTTTAGAAGCTTTATGGAGACGGAATGACGGTGCAGCGCGCAGCGTTCCCGCCTCACGGCTCCAGGATTCAGAGCTCAATCCTGAATCTCAGGTTACCGCCTGTTCTGAGTTTCGAACGTTTCTCCCAGTGCTTGCCTGGGTTTCCTCCAGGTTCTCCGGTTTCCTCCTACTGCCCAAAACACACCAGTAAGCAGACTGACGATGCTAAATCGCCCTGAGGGCTGAATGAGTGTGTGTGGACTGGAGTTCCATCCGGGATGTATTCCCGCCTCGCGTCAGCGTTCCCGGGATGAGCTCCGGATACAGCAGGATAAAGCTCTTAGTGAAAGTCAGTGAGATGCTTTAAGCATTTAAGTGAATTTAGAAGCTCAAACTTCCATCAGCATGTGCTTTTTTTTTTTTTTACACACACACACACACACACACACACACACACACACACACACAGCTTAAAGTGCGTTATAGCACTTGCTGAAACCAACTTTTTTTAAAAATCACTCAATCCTTTAGAAAGCATTTTAAATGCTAAACTGGAACAATATATTTATACATTTGGCGAGCTGGCTAATATCATGCACCTAAGAAAGCCAGGCTAAACAGCTACCATGCACTTAAAAAGTGTATGTCCTTATGCTTTAGATACCAAGTATCAACTCAATAAAGCTACAAAAGTGTGTGTTCACCATTATTCTTCACTAATGACTGTTTAATAGACATAAATAACACCAAGTTTACACGTTAGCACCAGGCAGTGCATACTAGCCAGCCACTATTAGCCAAGGAGCTAACACATTAGCCTAGCACCTTAGTAAACATGAACCTGAGAGTTTTTTTGTTTGGGTCATATTTATACGTGAAGAGAAAAAAACTCTTTGCAATGAGTAAAGTAGGGGGAAAACAACTTCTCAGAACAAAACCAAGCCAAGTACCAGTAGCTAGCATTAGCTTCTTAGATAAGTCTGTTGGTGAAAGGATCTTGTATCTTGTTTACATTCCTAAATTTAAGAATAGACAAGGGAGAAAAGTAGATATATTGTCACCAAAAACAGGAAATAAGTTCTTTCTTTAATTTGCTAGCTGGGAAATTGTAAACACTACGCTAGTTAGCTTGCTAGCTAACCACATACACTGCCCTTTATCAGTTCCTATTAACGTTAGCTTAGCCATCATGAAGGTGGCTAGCCGCTAGCTGAGCCTGATGCCAAATGGCTACCTACAGATACCATAGTGCACTCCACTGCACGTAAAAGTCCATTAATTTATATAAACCTAGGACACCTATATAGGGAACAAGCCACAATTCGGGATACAGCCCCGTCCTGTTCGCTTTAATAATGTAGTAGTTTAAAACAAGTGCCTTTTTGAGACATGTAAACAAAGCCTGTTTACTTGGTGTTATTTACAAAGTCAGGGATGTTGATGAATAATGTTTAATGTTTGTTTACCTTAAATAACAAGGCGGAAAAAACAAGGGCAGCGCGTGGCTCAGCAGACGGGGTTCCTTCCGGTGCACATACGCCGGTCTTCGAAAATTTCCCCGCGGCTCGTAGCCTAGGCAACACACGTTTCAGGGCTAGTAGTGCTAGCAATATTCACAATCATGTAAGCTAATACAGGAGACTAAAGCCCGGTCGCGCTCGCTCACACCGCTTATCCTATTTATATCCATCCACATAGGTGTGTACGGCAACACATTCCACTCGGCTGGGAAGAGTAAAAAAAATAATCCGTTACGAGATAAAAAACCCGCCGTGAAGTTATAATAATACTAATTTTAATAAAAAATAATATTATTACTATTAATATTAATAATAATCCGTCGCAGGTCAACACGGTGCTGAACACAGGACTCAGACACACACAGAGCACAAAACGGTCCTGGCTTCTTTTCCACGGACTCCAGTCTCAGGATGATGACGTCGCCAAACCGCGACCACGCCCCCCTCGAAATTCTCCCACCATTTCCACGCATGCGTGTCGCTGCCGTCCTGTTCTAGTAGTAAGAATTATAGGCACAGTGAACAAAATAACTTTTTCAACAATATGATACAGGAAGGGTTGACTGTTAAGTCAAATTAGATAAACTAGATATTTTCAAAATGACGGGAAAATGAGTGTAATCATAGTTTCACATTTTTGGAAATATGTACAGCCATGTTAACTTTTTTCATTAACATTAAGTATTATATAAAAAGCCCAAGTTATATTAGCCTTCACTTTTTTTAATGTAGTTAAGTAAAAAATTACACAATCAAGAGAAAAAAAAACAACTAAGAACACTCATTCATCCATTTTTTGAAGCAGTTTAGCCTAGCTAGATACCGATCCTAGCTATCTAAAATATTTCTTTTTACATCGTTTGTTGAAACATACTTTTTTTCATTGGCCCTAAATGCTTATATACATATATGTTTCCCTGTGTAACACTTAGAATATCAGTGTTTAAGTAGGTTAAACAAAAAGTTTTATCCACCCCAGTAATATTTGCTTTTAGATTTCTCATTCTTGATTTTTTTTTAACAGCCTTCACATGTTATTGAGTACAAAATGTATACTCAATATTGCAAGCATTTAAAAAGTTCCTAAAATATTATTTACAAATGTTTGAAAATTAAATAACTGAATCAGCTCAGGAATCATGGCTCTAAAATATGAACTGCATAATTAATTGCTTAAACCCAAAAAAAATCGAAAAGGATACAGAATTGTGTAAGTATGACATTATAAAGAAATTATTTATCTTTAAGCTAAATTTCCACTTTAACCCAATAGCACTGAATAGCATTAAAAGAAAACACTCCGGCCATATAAGCACTAGATCTAACATCTAAAAGGTCTTTCGCTAATATGTACTTTATTCACAGTACACTACAGTAGCAGTAATACAAAAGAAAATATACTTCATGGGAATAAATTTAATAAATAAATAAATGAAGAAATTTCTCCCTGACTAAACTATTTCCATAGCCCGATGTGCAAATGTTTGCATAATGTATTTCAAAATCTATTACACTCAAGTAAGGTATGTTTTGTAATGCAGATTTTGAAGAAAAAATTATTAACCCAGTTCCAAGAAATACTTATTAACAATGTTTAAACACTGGGAAATGTTATTTTTCTACAGGGGTCCCATGTTTGCCTGTACTCTTGGCACACTTTCCTCCCGCTAAGTCCCACATTAAGTATCTTAATCTAGCAGAAATGCACTGAAGCCCTGAAGAATGTGTGTGTGTGTGTGTGTGTGTGTGTGAGAAACATGGCATTTAGCCTGGCGCTGGGCCATCTGCAGCTGAGCAGGAGGTCTGTGTTTGAGACCAAAAAAAGCTGGAATACTTTAGAAGAGAGCAACGCAAATATGCTCTGTACACTGAGAAAGACCTTCATGTCCTAATATGCAGGAAAAAACCCCAGAGTGATTCACTGTTGTGTAATTTAGTCATACATATAGAGTTTGGGGACAATTGTGGCATTGGGAAACAGGAAGTAGGATGCTGACCGTGGCTATTTACCAACGGATAAAAATAAGAATCGTCACCATTTGCATTCATCTCAAATATTGTCAGTTCCTACACTTTAACTTCTTCCTCAGTAAGAGAATTACCAGCAGTCTGTGAGGGGAGGGAAGGGGCTAACACCTTCTAGCGCACATGGCTACTGGTTTTAAACACACATTATTACACTTAGCCTAATCTTAGCTAGCTTCCTGAACTTAGCTAGCTATGGGAGTTAAACGATTTGAAGAGATGATTGCAAATTGCCTGAACATATTTGACATTTTGAGCAAATGAATCTGAGCATTTTCATTTGTTAGCATTTCCTGTTAGAAATCCTGTCATACTTCTGAATCTGTGTATATGTGGCCCTTCATGGGGCTAATGAGAATAATGCTGTGCTGATTAGCCCAATGCATAGCATCCAGCAATGTCTACAAAAAAAAAGGTAGCTAACACCAACATCCCCATAGTTTTACAGCCTTCAGTAGGGATCATAGTATGTTGTCTCAGGTAGCCTAATTAGCAGTACAGTCCTGGTTAGCTAAGCTCACTCAATTAGCATGCTGTGTTTGACTAAACTTTGTAAATCTGTATTTCCAACTTGCTTGTAACTAGGAAAAAACAAAGATAAAAACCATCTCAACTTGGAATTCCTATAAGGAAGTTAGGAATTCCTAAAAGTAGGCTTCACTAGTGTTAAGTAGTAGTCACTAGGAGGAAACTAAAGTGTGTTAGTGTCTTGGTTCCATGGTGTAATGGTTAGCATGCTGGACTTTGAATCCAGTGATCTGAGTTCAAGTCTCGGTGGAACCTGTGTGATGGTTTTATTTAACAAAAATTCTCTTGAAAGGAGCGCAATGTGAGGGTTTAATTGCCAAATTCTGTTTAAGACAAGCATTTTGTTTTGTAAAACATATGAAGTATGGCATGATGGACACATCATACACATGGAGACAGAAAGAGAAGGGGCTTGTAGCAGAAGTGACATGGGTAATAATTATGGTCCTGTCTTCATCTCAAAATTGTAAATGAGTGATTGCTTACACTCGGCCAGAATAGCTTAGCTGGGAAAGTGTTAGCCAGGCACTCTAAAGATCCCTGATTTACTCTTGCTCTGTGCACTCTATGTATGGTTTTGTAAACCAGAATTCTCGTCTAGATAAACATGGATCAATGTTCCAATTTTTGGTTTGTACTTTAAAGTTTTTAGCGAGATCGGAGAGATTTTGGCCAGTATTCAGTAAACGTTATTGCCTAATGTTCAAAATGTTAATTGCTTTTCTCTCATATTTTGCTTATGGGTGGGAATGAGTCCTTGAATGTAGGATGGAAAGTGATGTGGTGGTGCTCCAAATGACCCCTTTTCGACAACACTAAAGGTCTTTCTTTCATTGCTCAGTCATTGATTCATGAACAGAGTTCACTCATTGGCAGTATACATATGGAGTTAACATAAGCTAGCTATGTAGCTTAACAGCAAGTTAATCCAGCCAGAAACAGTTATTTGCCAATGTAACTTAATTACAAATGTAATCTGTGAATTTTGGTTCACATATTCACAACATCTTTTGCCCATTGTCTGATAAAGCTCATTTTGGGAGAGTGTTAAACTGAAGCTTTGAAGCTCCCTGGTTCATACTCGCTCTGTGTATGGTATAGATTTTCATATGCATAAGAACGTGGCTCCGTGTTGTAATGGTTAGCACTCTCTGCTTTGAATCCAGTGATCAGAGTCCAAATCTCGGTGGAACCTGTACAGTGTTTGCTCAAGATTCTGCTATGTAATTGGTGAACAGAGCAAAGCTTTCTTGGCCATGGCCTTAGCAAAAAGATTCAGTGTAAGACTGGTAGTCAAAAGGTCTCTGGTTATGTATGAGCATTTTGGCAACAAGACTGAGTTGACATTATAACTTTCCTGAAACTGGTGATCAGTGAGAGATATCAGTCAGTATAGGATTCAGTTCAAGGTTCTATTGTAGCATATGCGCTGTTCCCACCTGGCATTGTCATGCACCCTGGGTGATCAGATCACAAGTGGGGAGACACAGACTGCAGCTGGTTTCATGGTGTAATGGTTAGCCCTCTGGACTTTGAATCCAGTGAACTGAGTTTAAATCTCAGTGAAACTGCTGGTGCCTTTTTTTCAAGGTTCATTTCACTTGTACAAAAATTCTCTCAAAAGGAGATCCATATAAGTACTTGATTGCCAAATTATCTAGTTATAGATGAACATCTTATTAAGTGAACATAGAATTATGACGTGATGAACATGTCATACACATGGGGATGTAAAGAGAAAGGACTTGTGGCAGAACTGATGGGTAATGATAAAGTTTGGGTCTGTCTTCATCTCAAAAGCCTGGTCTTTGTTAAAATACTTTTAAGCATTAGGTCATAGTATAATTTAAGATGCTGCTTAAATGAACATTATTGCATGATTAATGTTAAAGGTGATATAAACTGACTTTGGGTATAATTAACTTGAACAAGAGAGAGACAGTCTAACAGAGTATGTTGCTGTCAGTGTGGTATTATAAAGCGATTTGTAACCATGACACTTACCAAAGTCAAAGAGAACTCAAGTGGACTCCTGTTTTTGTCCTTTACACTACACTTTGGACCTTCCTCTGAAAAACTACATTTATAGATTTGTCTACAGTTGTGCACCAAGTTAAGCCGTGTCTGATTCAGGTGTTTATTATTCACAGTGGTTAACTTTCACATCTGGTCCTGAAGTGCAAATGAACCACGTTGTACTTTGTTTTTGAAATACAGATCACCTACTGTATGTTTTATAATTTATGACAGAAGTGAAGAAGACGATCTTGGTGGAGATAACCTCCGTAAAAAGTGCATCCAGCGATTTAAGCTCAGATTAATGAGGACTCCAGTGCCAGGAAGACAGAAGTTTGGAGGGGGGAAAATCAGACAAATGAAATCCATCTGGTGCTGATTATCAGCCTGCCCCAGCAGGAAGTCTCTCTGCTAACTTCTCATAGCGAGCTCTAATCTGTTCCAGTGTTGGAGGTAAACAATATGCATTTCTGGTTTCATCTTTTTTCCTTTTTTTCTTTCTTTTGCTGGCACAGCATCCCTTCATGTATGACTACAATGAGGAAAAATTGATCATTTGGCACTGCAACAGCAATATCAGAGCCTTCTTTAAGCTACACTTGTTGTTTATTAGGTTCTGTATTGACTACAAAGTCCTGCTTATGATATTTAAAGCTCTGCAAGGTCCAGCTCCAGAGAATCTTGCTGATCTCTAGAAACAGCTTACCCCATCCAGGATCCCACAAAGCTGTGCTTACTACAGCATCTACATTAATCTGAGAACAAGTTCGTTACTAGCAGCACACAGCAGCAGTGAACATATACAGAATGAAATAAAATGTTTTATGGTGTTCCTGATTTGCATAATATTAAGTAGGTTATTAATATCAGCAGCAGTATCAGTATATAGTATTGCCAAGTACCAAGACACATGTACTCATACTTAAACTTTCACTAATAATTATTATTATTAGTCAAATAGACCAATGACACTTTTTAATTGTTTGCATAAAAAAAATATACACAATATATCAGTTAATGAAAGGGTTTTAAACAAACAGTAGTAGAGTGAAGATACCAAATTCATACAACTCATAATAACAAAATGGCTGAAGTATGTTCTCCATATTTATATATATAAAAAAAACCTCAGTGATTTTCCATCTGAGTAACAAAACACATTTAAATAAATCTTTTAAAAAATTGGCAGGAAATGTGAATGTGACCATGTTAACAAATGTGATTGAGAAAGATTTCTGACGAGACTGCTAATGTCAGAGGAATGCAATAAAGAAAAATTATGTTATAATGTCACTTTGGTACGGCATTTTCAGTTTAATTATGTCCCGAGTTATTCAGCATACACACACAGGGTGCCCTGTTATGGCTTGAATTTTAAATGCATCATGAAAAGTTGGGCAAAATCCCAGTGAGAGTGTATATGTGTGTTTTCAGTAGAATTCAAACCAGTAAAGATTGTTTTGTGAACACGCACGCACACACACACACACACACACACACACACACACACACACACACACACAAATTGAGATATGTGAAAAGTTCTTTTTCATAATAAAATGGAGCAGTGATGTTTTTCAAAATAAGAAATCATAGAGCGTGTTACAGTATGTATGTGTGTGTGTGTGTGTGTGTGTGTGTGTGTGTGTGTGTGTGGGTGTGGGTGTGTGTTTTCGGAGGAAAGTTGCTACTACAGTGTGATAGGATGCCAAGTGCTCCATTGCATTCTTGCT
>JAQQZX010000013.1:9485991-9499159 GCA_030068355.1 Notoglanidium maculatum | reverse complement strand
AAGAGAAACAACAGTCCATCATTATCCAGTCTCTTTTAAAGTCATAAAAATAAAGAAACAAATTGAATTAGAAGGTGACCCCAAACTTTTGACTGGTAGTGTAAGTGTGTTGGTCAGGTATTCACAAACTTTTGGCTACATAGTGTAGCTCTGGATCACCAACGGCCGACGTGCGTTATACTGTACCTTATACGGTTACATGACCATGTGACAGTTAATAAGAGCTTCTTAGTAGCGTTCAAACAACACCAGCCCCAAGCCACTGCAACGAACAGCAGCCGAGAACAAAGTCATTTTAACCGACTTTGGAGCTCTATTTCTATTATTTTCTATTAAAATGATGCCTCAGGTGCTGCTACAGAGCTCATTATGTTTCAGTGGATCGTTTTCCCCGGGTCAGAGACTTCTTCTGTTCTTAAGTCAAGTTCTTGAGAGAATTTATAAATGTATTTATGTAATTATTTATTTTTAAAATATGATGAAAATGGTATTTTGTTTACTTTATTAAACCTCTTTTTATAGCATTTTTTAAAAATTATTCAGTTTTATACAGACAAAAATGCACATTGTTTAGCATTGTTCATTATACATGAATAAAAAAGGAGTCTTTTCAGTCATAATTTTCTTCATTCAAATTTTCCTCCAAATAATCGAATGGTGACCGCAGTGTGTCGTTACAGCCCTATTCAAAATACATTATCTCATGATCGTATATGTGTTTGTGCGTGTGTTTAGGAGGAGCGAGCGACTCTTCATAAGGAGCTAACCTCTCTAAGAGAGCAGAGAGAATCACTGCGTGCTGAGCTGGAGAAATATAAAGAATGTGATCCAGAAGTGGTAGAGGAAATGCGTGAGTACAGAACGCAGCTCAAGTGAAACACACAAACATTCTGACTGTAGGTAACCCAAATCCTAAAGGATTCTCCGGACTGGTAACATTAAAGAAAACATTTGTCGCTCCGTTTTGCTATGGGGGGGGGCGTTTATTTATGCTCTCGGTATGATTTGGCTACACTCATCTCCTTAGAATGATGAGTAATAATTACAAATCAATCAGAGTTCTTGTTCAAGGCCTCGTTCAAGATGACTCGTTAATGGTGTTCATCGCACCTGTACTTTTCCAGAGACTTGCAGAATCCACTCTATACTAGCAACCTATTATTTTCTCTTTAATTTGTCACCCCTTTTACAATAACCGTATGTGTGCAGAGGCCTTGCGCCACCCTGCCTTTACTGTTTTAATCAAACAAAACACAAAACAAGGTCAGGCACACAAACAGTGTCATATCAGCTGCATCAGCCGCACCCGTCTAACTCGCTTGCAAATGTGTGAACGATTTACTCCTGCTGTTAGTTTTGCCATGAAATATATTAACACAGAACATTTCTCTAGACACAGGAGACAAAAAACAGCCCCCGCCCAAATTTCCTGATTCTCAAAGGCGTTTCTAGGTACAATATGTATCATGATGTATACGAACAATGTTTCTGTAATGCTTGCGAACAATTTCCCAGCAGTAAAGTACTTTGTTGATCATTTATATAATGTCCACAAAACAATGATTTATATGCATTAAAAAAAAAGAACATTTTTATAAAACAACAACAACAAAAAAAAAGTAAGCTATAGCAATGTATAACACTGGAGAGGAGAATAATATAAAAACCATTGCAAAAATGTGTACTTTTTTTTTAATGTAAACATTAAAACATAAACATTTAATAATAATATTTCATGACATTTACAATACCTCAGGAAAGTGAGACAGAATATTTATCACTGTATCGTCATGATGCCTAGAACTAGTGTAGATTTAAAAAATTTCATGTTAGAAATGAACAGAGTATAATCTAAGGGGTCAAAATGGCCGTGAGGGAAGAGTATTAAAAAGTAATGTGAGTAATTAATTCTGCAGTACTTTGACTCACTCTCTGTGAGCGAGGGTGTGTCGGGTATGTTTACATACACATGGTTTTTTCTCACTGGTTAAGCATTTCATCATGCATTTCGCAGTAAAGCTGTAGCATTTACTGTAGTGCTAGTTTGTGCATTTGGGGCTATGATGAAAGAAATGAGTTCATATGAGAAATGACTCGCTTCACATTGACCCAGTTACCAAGTCTCACATAAGTCGTGCTGTATCTTATTAACTACTGCTGATGAAAGATCAGATACAGATTGGTGCAAAATAAACCGCAAGCAGATATCAGATGTCCATGTTAACTCAAAGGGCCGTGACATGTCCATGTATGGCACTGATGTCTATAAACAACTTGGTAACTATAGAAGCGGATCCAGACTTTTAGACACGGATTAACGCAGCTGAATTGTGTTTCACTGGCTGTCCAAGACAATGCATCACTCCACAGGTGACGCTACATCGATCCGAGCTTTAGCATGTCTCGACTTGTCCTCATCTAAGACTTTGCATTAGAACGCCTAACTACCACCAACACAGTTACTGCAGCAAAACAGTCCAAACAATACCATTGAGCTGTAACAGGCTAATAGCATGCTGTTTAGTCAAGAGGAAAAGTGGCAAAAACCTGCCAAAATCTCAGGAAGTCTTAAATATAGTTGATTTTATGTATTATTTCTCTCTGTGAGATTATGATCAAACAAATACACGACCTTAAATTGTCTTAGAATTGTAATATTTTAAGCATTTATTTGCAGAAAGAAGCAAAATGATTATATTGGCAGTAGATAAGGCTGGAAATTCTAGAAAATAGGAAATAATATATTTTATTATAATATAATGAGTAATATTCAAGATCCTATTCAAAATGTATATCTTTATAAGCATGTTTAAATGTCATACAAAAATGTTTTCTTATATATTATATTCCATTTCTTATGTATTATATAATTTCTTATATTTATATTATTTAAAGAAATATTCGTAGTGTTCTTTGTCACTGCTATTTTATTGTTTTGACTACCTTTTTAAAAGAAAATTCTGCCTTTTTTACCTCACACCCCAAAGCCACATTTTAAATGCGTGAAAGGTGCTTATGTAAATAAAATGTATTATTATTAGTATTATTTACAAACATGTACACAGTTAAAAAACAATGAATGAAAGGGAAAGAAGACAAGAGAGAGGAGAATAAAGATAAGCAAAGGAAAAGTGCATCATAAATATGAAGAGAGAATGAAATTGTTGTTCTTCCTTCTATTTATTATCTAAACTCAAAATTTTGAGTGCAGTATAAAACCAACGTCGTGTAAAATTTCAGTTGCAGCACAGATGCTTACGCTGCATTGGCGCTCCGGTTCACACATGAAGAAATCATTATCCTCCTCACAAAATCCTCCTTAGTGCTGCTACTCTTATTACTCCGTACACAGCGGACTTCTGCTCTTGTGCAGCTGCCAGCTTGTCTTTTTTATCATGAGCACTAAGCTGACAGAATTTAAGACGGGTTCGGCTCACTGGCGGTGAAAATACATGAAAATGCATGCAAAAAATATGATGAATGTAATTTTAGTAGTATAAAATAAATATTAAAATTGAGCACTGATGTGTTTCTGTAGGTAAAGAGAACGTAACAGCGAAGGAAGCCGTGTCCAGATGGACTGGTAAGTTTCAGCTGTAGGAAATGAAATCTCTGTGCTTTCAGAATGATTAAACTGCAACTAACGCGGGAACTGAAACGGCTTCCCACTGGACATTTCTATACTGACTGTAGAGAGACTGGAACACACACCCATCGTATCTTTATCTACACCACAATGTTTAGGCCAGTAGACCTGGGCTGCATCCCAAATCACCATACTACTGAAGCAAATAGTATGAGAAGGGTATATTAGCCTTCGCGCATACTGTTAAGCGCTAATATTTAGACAAGCTGAAGATTTCTTCGCTACCATGACAAGTGGAGCTGTGTAGCAGTACATGGGGCTCACATTTTATGGTGTCAGAGCATCCACTTTATTCCTAGCACACCATGGAGTCACGGTAGCATTGGCCTTTCGCTTGGGGTCAATATCATGGTGGAATGTGAATATCTGACTCATTTTCAGACGTTTTGCAGATTTCATCAGATTCTTCTCCAGAATCTCACTGTGCTTGGCTCCATCCATTCTCCTCTCAATCTTGACCAGTTCCCCATTCCCCGCAGATAAGAAACATCCCGAGAAAATTATGCTGCCACCACCATGCTTCACATTTGACATGGTATAGTTTTGCTGATGGGCTGTGCGGATATTCGTGCCAAAAAGTTGTAGTTTGGCTTCATCTGACCACAAAACCTTCTGCCAAGTGTCTTTGTGCAAACTTCAGCTGGACCTTTTTTAAGAAATGGCTTTCTCTTGCCAACCTCCATTACAGGACAATTGTGTGCAATATCTTTGTTACTGTCTGTGATGTTGGGGATAAAATCCTGTAGGTCTTTCAAGGTTGCTGATTTGGTTCCTGGTGGTCTCTCTGACCAAATGTCTTTTTAGTTTTGATAGACGCCCAGTTTTTGGCAGACTCTGGGTCGTGCCATGCACTTTCTACATCTTAACGATGAACATAACAATGCTCTGGGGTGTTTTCAAAGCCTTGGAAATCTTTTTATATCCCTTATCTGAAGTGTAACTATCCACAACTTCTAGCTGTTGCATACCTGTTCTTGGAGCCCATGCTGCTCCCTTACTTTTATTCACATATTGAAAGAAAGACAATTGCTGTGATTCCACACAGAGTGATCAAGTGACCCTGTTACTCCTGAGATTGTTTAAGGCGTATACTTGTCAAACCAAGGTATTGTAGTTTTTCATTTTTAAATAATGTTAGAAATGGTCCTGCTAATTTTCATTTTAAATGTTATGTGAAGATTAGGATAGGAAGACAAAAAATAGATCACGTAAGAGTTTAATTACAGCCGGTTAAAAGTGGGTGTAGATCTGCAGGTCTGGTTTCTCCTGAGGCTCTTGGCTTGGTAAACACTTTAAATTAAAGCTGCATTCCAATATTGTTTTAACACACCCTTGTCGACCTGACCTTATTTCCATTTTGGGAGAAGCTCCGTCTCCACCCTAAGGGTTGTTCCACTCCATTCCATTAGTGTAGCTCCAATGAAGTTTGTTAGGTGTGTTAGAGTAAACTTCAGAATGCACTGCTGCAATCTGATGCAGTTTTTTTTAAATTAAATATTTTAGAACATTAACATTTAGATATTTTAGGCCATTTGCAGTAAATTGGGCTTTATTCATTAAATTGGGCGACTCCTCTACCTGTTCATGATAGCTGATGGAACTACAGGTTGGTGAACTGATACGATTCTGAATGACGTCCTCTCGGCTCGGCTACAGATTTCTTACTGCCCGTATCTAGCGTGTTTCTGCTGAGCAATTCTTTACCTTGGGTTATATTTGGTGAACGTTCCTGTATTGAGAATCAAATAGTGAATCAATTTATTTCCCCTAGATAATGTGTTCGCTATCAAATCGTGGGCCAAGAGAAAGTTCAGCTTGGATGACAGTCGATTGGATAAAGCCTTTGAGATTCCAGAAGACTTCGACTACCTGGATTGACCGCACACACGTTATATATTATTTGTTCAAATAGTATCCCATGTATATAGGCAAATATAAATAAATACAAATATATGTCATGTTTCCAGAGAAACGACGTGAGCTGTAAATACAAAGTGTGTTCTGTTTCTTTGGGAAATTTTGTTTCTGAAGTTTTGCACTGGAGCTATGAGGCTAGTATAGATTATAGCTTCCACTTTATGACATAACGTCTTTAACGCGTTAATATTCTGTAGATTCAGAAGTGTGGATGGTGAAATGAATTCTGGGTAAAAGATTTGCAGGTGTTTTGATTTTTTTGCTGAACAATTGTCATCTTATGGCTTCTAATGTTGAATTTGTGTTATTTCTGTTCTGTACTTGGACTTTTTGTTCCTGCATTCATTATTTTGGTTTGTAAATAAACATTCCCCCCTAGAAACAGACCCCTGGTGCAGTTTGTATACAAGATTCAAATACACATAGAGCCTGTGATACAAGGCACATATTGTATTATCAATGTTTCTTACATGATAATGTTTCAGATTTAATGCGAGTGTGAGCCATAATTAGCGGATGAATGAGTTATAAATATACACAGTTGCACAGCTTCCTGTTTGTCATTCTTTGGTGATGCAGGAGGCTGTAAAGAGTCTAAACATTATTTTGGAGTTTAAAAAAAGCAGTCAAAGTGGAACAGACATTTTAATTAAGTGTTTAAGATTAACAGTTGTGGTGTGATTAAACTGCTGTGTTTTGGACTGTAGTGGGCGCACAGACTCAGCAACAAAGGTTGCCATGTTTGAAATTTCCAAATTGTAGATTTCAATGCTAATTATAAACCTAAGACACACTAAATATTCATAAACAAATACAATAACATAAAAACAGTTTTGTCTGTCTCATACACAGATATAAAATAATAAATAATTACACCCGGAATACTGTTAATAGAAAGATTTAATACAGGAAAGATTATTTTTTTACATTTCAACTTGACTATAAATAGTAAATTTGAAGGTGAATAAGCTTAAACTGGCAACCCAGAGCAACGCCAGTGAAAAATGTCTCGTGGTGGTTGCCAGGTTGGACCAGAATAAACAAACTAACCCCTCGTTCATCCCGCTCTGTTTTTACTCTAATTACAGTTCAACGATCGTCTAATTTTGTAAATTTTTTAAAATCAGTTTATAGTTACATTTAATATTGTCGAGCTGTCTTTATAGCAGCTATAAACAGTCGTTCCCTCACCTTTCTCTCTTTATTTCTGTTTATTGAAGTTTAAATTAAATTTAAATAAAAAATAAATAAAAAACATACAGTGCCTTGTTATGGTGAAAGTGGAAAGCACAAACTTGCTTACATGAAACATTATTCTGTATTAAAATAACAACACATTTCTAATCGGTTTATTATCAGTCGTAGATTACATGGAGCGTCTGTCGTACAAGCCCCTCCGTAAGCTGTTACTAAAGAAACGATACCGCTCGATACCTAACGAAACCTGAAAGAAAATACAACACCTTCTGGCCAATCAGAATCAAGAATTCAACAGCACTGCTTATCAACAATTCTTGGATTACTTGAAAAAGAGTCATTGTAGGTGCAACCCATACCATGGTTAACGTAATACTAAAACCTGGATTAAATTAAAGATTAAATGATTCCAGATTATTTTAAAAGGTTTAAAATTTAATAGAGCTGGATTGATGCATAAATTTTGATTTAATGACGGGTAAAAGTGCAACAGTTTTTCAGTACTTATCTTACAGTAGTCTATTCTAGTCTCTTTTGGTCACATGTGTATATAAATGTTATTCTACACGTTTACTTACACTTCTTTAAATCAGAGGTTAAACAACTAACACAGTTTAAAATAAATCCCAGATTAGCAAATCTTGGATTAGTTCTAATCTAATCCTTGGTGCCACCCATCCAAAGTTTACTGTCAAATTAAAAATGAATTAAAGTAAGGTCTACATACAATGGAGATTATTTCACAACAATGTTTAGATTTAAATCTGGATTAAGAAATACAATTTGAGTTATGTCTTGATTAAAGTTGAAATTAGAGGTGCAGCAGGTTTTTGGTGAATATTCAATATTAAAACTGAATAACTGAACAGCTGTTTACATTACTGTAGGATATCCTAACCTGGTTTATTTGCTAAATTATTTTAATCATTCAACTTGTTTTAATCAGAGCTTACAGTTTTAATTAATGCATTAATCAATCAATCAATAAATGCTACAAATTAAAATAAATCCCAGATTAGCAGTCCTGGATTAGCACACATTTAATCTGATCTAATCCAAGTTATACTAACCCACCTAAATTTTGTGTAAAGCTAAAATGAGGATTAAATTATTGCCTAACTGCAATCCAGATTATTTTTGAAACATGGTTTAAAATTTAATATAGCTGAATTAATAAATACATTTTGATTTCATCTTGGTTAAACGTAAAGTTAAATCTGCAGCAGTATTTTTTTGAATAATGTATATCATCTACTTACATTACTGTAGCCTATTTATTTTAATGTTATTCTACATATTTTCACCTGTTTTAAAGGTTTAAAGGTGTAATTAATGCATGGGACAACACAAGTTAAATAAATTCTGGATTAGCAAATCCAGGATTGGCACTAATCTAATTTGGATGCAATTTACCCAAATTTTGAGTTTAAACTAGTATTAAATTATGGCCTGAATGCAATCAAGTTTATTTTAAAGCAAGGTTTAAAGATTAATAGAACACCATTAATCAATACATTTTGATTTAATCTTGGTTAAACCTGAATTATAATTTACCTCAACTATTTACGTTACTGTAGCATAATAATAAGATGTGTTTGTTTTAGTCATATGCTAAATGATGTTCTATACGTTTTAACCTCTGTTTTAAAGGTTGAAATCAAAATAAATCCCAGATTAACAAATCCTGGATTAGCGCTAATCTTTGTTGGTGCAAAATGGCTAATTTTCTTTAATGTAAAACTAAAACTAGGAGTAAATTATGGCCTAAATGCAATTCGTATTGTTTTGAAACAAGGTTTTAAAGTTCAACAGAGCAGGATTAATTCATAAATTTTGATTTAATCCTGGTTAAAGTTGAAGTTGAACGTGAAGTGCGGCGGTTTTTTCAGTGTAATAATGCGTTTAACAGTTTTAGCCTCATGCTAAATGCATGCTAATTGTTTGTTTACACGTTGTTTACCCGAGGTTAAAACCTTCATGAAGGTGTATAAAGTGTTATTGTTTATGTTTTATGATTTATCATCCACCTGGCAACCTTGGGAGGAAGAAAAGAGATAGAGAGAGAGAGAGAGAAAGCGAAGCCGTGTGGCTGGAAGCGCATTGAGAAACAGTGTTAGCTGTGCTAGCGCTGTTAGCTTAGTTAGCATGGCGGCGCAGAGGGAGTCCCAGCACGGAGCGTCGGGAATTAACGTCCTGCTCGGAGTTTTACACATCTTACTGCCGTTTTTACAACGTGGGGATGCTCAGCTAACAGGTCCGCAGATTTTAAATACCATATGTGTTATTATTTCTTGTTATTTGAATCAACACAATGTCGGAAGGGGGAGAAAAAAATAAAGCGCTCCATCTGACAAGCAGCCAACGGCGCTTCTCTTCTGCTTTCCTCTCTTCTCTTGTCTTTGCAGCACTGCTAACGAGTTACATACATTTTATTCTCTAGAATTACTGGACAAATGTAGTTTTTTTTAAATGGCTATAAATTCAGATCTGCTAGATGTTTATGGGTGTTTATTTTTGAGGTGGTTTAACAGCAGCTCCTTTTTTGGCTCCATTTCCTGTGTCAATATGCAACAAACAGCTCAAACGTCAGAAAAAAACCCACCAAAACTTGTAAAATGCAGAATTAAAAAAAATACTTAACCTTTATGCATGATAAATGATGAGTATTTTTAGATTTCAGTATATAATTTATAAACGGGATAACTGTTTTTTTTGGGTTTTTTTTGTGTGATTTAAGTGTGCTTTAATTTTTAATGTTCAACATCTTTGGCAGCTGAAAGTGACCTATTGGAAAATAGTGAGAATTGCAGAGTCACGTGTGTGTGTGTGTGTGTGTGTGTGTGTGTGTGTGTGTGTGTGTGTATTGAGCATAAATGCTTTTTTTTTAATTACCATTTAGAAATAAGTATGCATTGGTTGAACTGTTTTTGCTCACAGTATTGTTGCTCATAATGCCCCATTGCCAAATAGTGAGACTCAGCAAAGATGAGTGTGTTGAAGAGAGTGAGAGAGGGTGTGTGTGTGTTTTAAATGAGTGTATATGTTTGTTTTGCAGTCATGGGATGCATGCAGAATGTTTTGTGCTATATATTGTCCTGGTTGCGTTTTGTTTGTAAACTCATAATGACTTGCTTTTTAACATAATTTTTTCTCTCTCTCATTAAACCCAAAGCACTGAGTCACATGTCCAGCGTTGTGGAAGTCTGGCAAGGTGAAGATGCAGATTTCCTATTTCCATCGCAGGTTTGTCAATCGCACACGCGCACTTCGACGTATAAGCCGTGTCACGATCCGCATACTTCCGTTAGTACACTCCCATGTAGTATGCTGTATTTGCCTAATGAGTGAATTTCGACAGGGTCTCACATTCCAACACGGCACTCACCGGAAATGACGATCGCAGCATTGACTGATTAAATGAATGCAATAAACATATCCTGCAACAGTGTGTAGACATTTCAAACTTATAACTTACACTTGTATGGTGTATTGTTTGCAACAGTTCCAACTGCTGCGGCTTCCTCAGCTGGCGTTTTCACAAGTTTGAAAACAGGCTGGTGCTCCCGCTGCCTGTGCTACGTAGCCAAGATGGCGACCGCTGAAGTTGAGAAGTGTTCGGGGTTTCACGCTCAACTTTTTCACCGTTATGAGCACACCATACGTCAAAATAACTGTCAAAAAGTTGAGTGTGAAACCCCAAACACTTCTCACCTTCAGTGGTCGCCATCTTGGCTACGTAGCACAGGCAGCGGGAGCACCAGCCTGTTTTCAAACATGGCACACTGCATGTAGCCATAATTGTCAATGTGAACACAGTTATGCACCCGGAAGCTTGGAAGAATGCAAATTGAGACGCAGTGGTATGATTTTGGTCTGTATAATACACCTTCAATACGGTTTTTTTTTTTCAATGACGGCATGACTTTACGTCAACATTGCCATCCACTGAAGCGTGTAGGAAGATGCTAAGAATATTTATTTTTATCATGTTGAGGACTTGACAGAACTTCCAGCCAATTTTGTCATGGCTGACAAATTTCCCGAATATGAACGTCGGGAATGACGAACCTCCCTTGTAAAGTGACTTCATTGAAGAACAGTGACGAGTCGTCCGGGACGCCCCCGATTAAAAAGTCTAGAATGTCCAGATGTTTTCTGTTTCCTCACCTAGTTTGACCGCTCCTACGACATGCTCCTTGACGTTCTTTCTGTAGCCATGATTGACAAGTTCTTGACCCTCCTCCATGGCGACACGCAAGGATCTGATCCAGGATTGGTGGAGGTCAGACTTGTAGGCGCAAACACGGCACGGAATTGCGGCACTATGATTGCTTAATCTGACATGGTGATCATCACGAAAGACAAAAATATTGTCTAGTCTGATCCCAGCGTAACAGGTTGTATTTAAAGACCAGTACTTTTTCTGCCTTTGTAGTCTTTTTTTCTCTTCGGTAAACATAAGAACGTCCTGAAGCTGTGCGTTTACCAAACAGCGTTTTCTGTTCTAAATAACCCAGAAGAGTAATGCGTTTTGACAGCTTGTCAGTTAAAAAAACTCTCAAATCCTCCTGTTTTTCTTTCTTTTACCTGATTTACGCTGGTTAAGGAACTTTATTTTTGTCTCGCGTCAAACTCGGCTCACGCCATCGTGCCATATTTGTCTCAACACGTAGTACTAGAAAACACCTCATTTGTTATTTCTGCCATAATTAGTACACAACCTTGGGGTTGTTCTGTGTTCAGTTGATTCATTTCCTGTACCAGCATGTCTTGAAGTGATTTATTCCTTATCTACTCCAGCAGTTTCCATTAATAGTTATAGAATTTTTTGTTTTGTTTTTTTCCCCCCATTAATTTAAAAAGATGTCATGTCACCGAGAAATCGAAGACTAATTGTCCTTTAAGTCACGGCTTTGGTTCTGACTTAGAAAGCAGTGAAACTGGAGTCTCCTTCCATAAACGTTAACTAAACATCTCCTTAAATAAGACGGCACCGTACGGATGGTCATACACATTCGTTACTTGGATTATTTAACGATGAGTTGGAACGTATTAGAACGAGCGCATTAATAGAAACCTTGCAGGAAAACACCTGACCAATCAGATTTGAGCGTTCAGCAGCGTGGCCTGTAAGGTAACGTATCACACGAGGCAGCGATGCGATTTTTAAAGACGAGTTCTTTCCTGTCACGATAAAAGTAGTGGCGTGAAGGAATCCTCTGTTTTTAATATTTTCGAGTTGGTCGATTCATTTATCTTGATCGTAGTCACGGTTACGTGATGCGCAAATAAGCTTCTACTCGGGAAGTTTAATAAAGATTTAGCAGACGGTGTTGTTTATTTTAAAAACAGGATTAGCCTTGAGCAAGAAAAAGTGTGATCGCTGCCGGCGGGTTTATTTTGTAAGTTTGAAAAATATCATTACCGACGTTAAACTAAATGCGAACAGCTTTTCAGCGTTGCACCCTTTGTAGTTTGTAGTAAGCGAGTCGCAACATTTCGTGCTTTAGCACGAGCCTTTGTTTGGCAGAAGGACGTAACATAACATGCAAATGAGCGCGTTCTCTAATTACTAACGTTCCAACAGTTTCCTGATTTTATTTGATTTATTTTCCTGTCCGTGCCACTGCGATGAGATTCTTCGTAACTCATTACGTGCTAGCTAGTCGATCTCATTGTGGTGTCGTAGCTGATCACGAACAAGCATAGCAAAGAGATGGTGAAACCGTTTAGCCAGGGTCGGTGGCATTTCGTACCACGAAACGATTTCTACGACGCACGTCATGACGTTTAGATTTGCTGACATTCGAAGTAAAGGTTGGCTACAGAGACAAATCTGTGTGTTGGAGGAAAAACTGTAATACTGATTAAAAAAATCAGCAACATTGTAACGATTTACAACTTTACAGCTGGCGTACGAAACGTTAACAGCGTCGAAAGCAGTCAGTTTGTAGCGATTTTCTTTTCTGAATACGGAAAATGTGATAAAATATGGCGATATCTGAGGAAAGCGTGATGGAATTAACGTGGAACTGAGTATTGGCACGTGTTGCTGCGTGCGTGTAGAGTAGAAGTGTTGTTTTTGACAGGAGGTGCGTGGTGCTCCAGCGGCAGTCTTTCAGGCCGACGGTGTTGTCTCTGTGGTGTGTTGATGAACGTATAATGCTTCATTTGCAGTGCGGTTTCAGGGAGGACCACACCAAGGCGTGATGGAAATTTCCCTTTTTAATTTCACCCTCGTTTGCGGTGTCATTTTTTTTGTAATTGTTTTTCCAGTTTAACCCGAAAGCATTGTTTTGACGTGACAAAGCAACGAATTGGGGTGGGTGGGTGGGTGGGTGTGTGTGTGTGTGTGTGTGTGTGTGTGGGTGTGTGTGTGTGTGTGTGCAGTCCGCAGACACACCCCTC
>JAQQZX010000013.1:9448417-9463248 GCA_030068355.1 Notoglanidium maculatum | reverse complement strand
TCTATCCTATCTTATAGATTAATGGAGATTCTCGAAGGACTGCCTCAGTCTCTGTCTGTTCTGCAATTTCCACCACACATTCAAGTTTAAGTGAGAAGCAGGATTGGTGTTCAAATGGAACTTCATTCATTTTACACTGCTACTTTGAGCCTAATGTAAAATAAGCTGGAATCATCTGTCATGAATCGCCCTGTATTCATCCACTGCACACAGTGAAATCTTGGCCACACACGCGGTGCGCTCTTTATCTCCATTGCGGGAACGCGCACTTCCACATATATTCCAGAAACAGTATGACAAAGCTTCGAACAGAGATGCAGCAGGATCACCGTGGATCCAGGACGGCTACATGACGACAATGCCATCCTTCTTTCTACAAGAATGGAAAATGGAGCTGTCTGAGCTATACGATGGGGTAAGCGACACGTCTACTGTCTTCCTGCTCCAATTCCATCTCTTTCGGGAGAGCTTGATGGCACCTAGGCCCTCAGAACCCATCTGGGTGAAGTGCATGATACGGTGGTTCACGGGACCTGCAGAATGTTTGCGGAAAAACTTATAGCCATGAAGCATCCGTTTGTGCAGGATCCCAAAGACTATGGCGAAGGGCTGGGAATGCTTTATGATGCCTGTATTCAGGAGGCAACAGCTCCAGAGTCCCCTCCAGTGGCAAAAAAAGAGGCAACCGATCCCAAGATTGCTCCAGAGGCCAGAGGCCCAGCAGAGGGAACAACCCCAAAATGGGGGGGCTGAGTGTGCAGAGGAGCTGTCCCAGCATACTGACCAAGACAAGGGAAGCAACAAGGACACTTCAGAGACCCTGCCACAGGCTGAAAATGAGGCAACCGCTTCCGAGCTCCCTCTAATGGCAAGAAAAGAGGCTTTTGCTCCTAAGCTCCCTCTCTCTATTGGCCAGAGAAGAGGCTCCTAAGCCTCCTTAAATGTATGAAAAGGAGGTTACCATGCCCACGTCCACGCCACTGTCCAAGTTCAAGTCTACGTCACAGTCCAAGTCTACATCAGAGTCCAAGTCCAAGTCTACATCACAGTCCAAGTCTATGTCAGAGTCCATGTCCAAGTCTACGTCACAGTCCAAGTCTACGTTAGAGTCCAAGTCCAAGTCTACGTCAGAGTCCAAGTCCAAGTCTACATTCAAGTCCAAGCCAGAGTTCAAAACCGCAACGGGGGCAACACCTTCACCTGAGCCTGTGACCAAGATTTCTCCTGCATCCAAGTCTGGTTTGCCACAAGGGTCAGAAACCATTCCCATCACAGTTGCTCTCCCTGAGCCTGCTCCTGTTTAAGGCAAAGTCGGTCATGAGGAGCCTGTTCACTTCATGGCCACAGAGACTGTCCACTTCATGGCCACAGAGACTGTTCCAGCACTCGTTACTACTCCAGTTCAGGCTAAAGAACCTGTTCTGGCTCGAGTTGCTAAAATTGTTTCTTTAAATATCAAAGAGACTGTCAAATTTATGAAACCAATGCCTGTTCCAGTAAGAGCACAAGTCACAGAGCTTGTTCTAGTGCGAGCACAAGTCACAGAGCCTGTTCTGCTCTCAGTAGCAATGCCTGTTCCTGTGAGAGCACAAGTCACAGAGCTTGTACTAGTGAGAGCACAAGTTACAGAGCCAGTTCCTGTCACAGATGCCACACAAGTTACAGAGCCAGTTCCTGTCATAGACGCTGCTCACGCCATAGAGACTGTTCCCACCAAGGTCACAGAGACTGTTCCCGCCGAGGTCACAGAGACTGTTCCCACTGAGGTCACAGAGACTGTTCCCGCCGACGTCACAGAGACTGTTCCTGCGCAAATCTCAGCACCTGTTCCAGCGCTCACAAAACCAGCGCAAGTTCCTGTCATGCTCTCCGAGACTGTGCAAGTTCTTGTTCCCACGCTCACAGAGGCAGTGCATGTTCCTGTCGCGCTCTCCAAGACTGTGCAAGTTCCTGTTCCCATGCTCACAGAGCCAGCGCAAGTTCCTGTTGCAGCTCAAGTCACAGAGCAAGTCTCTGATGCAGCTCATGTCACAGCGCAAGTTCCTGTCACAGCTCAAGTCACAACGCAAGTTCCTATTCCTACTAATTACCCATTTGGTAATTCTTACTTAGAAAGAGCGAGATCAGAAAATAAGAATTGCTAAGTACTTCAAGTTATTTAATAAAAATTTTATATTATTAATTATTAATAATTAATTAAATAATTTACTGTAACAATGAAAGATTCAAAGTGATAGAATTTAAACCAAACAGTCGCAAGATGGCACTACAGATACACCAAATAAGACCATCAAAACTTTAAAATGTGAACCTGCTTCTCTCATAACTTCTCTCATCACATGTCTACCAACATGCTGCCATTTTTTAAATTTGTCATTTGAAAAGAGGACTGAAGGTGTTTGGTATAATTAGGTCATATCAGCTTTCAAGTGGTCATTTCAGCTTTTAACACTGCAGAGGTCCGATGCTAAATAAAATGTCTTACATTTCATGTAATTTTTCATCTTTTCATTGGTTGATTTGTACAATTTGATGACTCTTTTTCTTTTTTGTCCTCACTCTATTGAAAAGCACTCTGAAAAGTGTGTTCAGTGTGTAGAGCTGTACAGCAGCATTGCCAAGTTTTAAACAGATTAAAATGTTAAAAGATTCGAATCTCCCTGCATGATAAAAATGCTGATGTTTAGCATTGTTTTATTCAAGATGGCACCACAGATCAGCCTTGGTACTTCGCCCTATAGTGCTTTCTCTGTTGTTTTTTGTTTGTTCAGAGATCAGCTGTCCCCCTGATCACATACAGCAGAGAGGAACTCTTGCACATCAGGCAATTCACTTGTGAAACTTTTTGACACATTTTTCACAATAACTTGTGAAACCATCTTTCACCCAAACGGAGTGCTTTACAGAACTTTTAGTCAGCGGAGCACCCACTCTTTATGGAATTAGCAGGAGACGCTGATGAGGGGAACAAGCACTTGTTAAACCCTGCCACCCTGTGCTTCACCGAAACCTGGCTTGGTGAGCACATCCCTGATTGCTCATTACACCTGCCGAGCTTCCAACTTCTCCATGCAGACTGCGTCACGTAGCTCTTAGGGAAAACGAAAGGAGGTGGAATCTGTTCCTGCATAAATTAAGGTTGTTGTACAGATGTCACAGTGCTAAACAAAACATGCAGCCATCACTTAGAGACCATTTTCTTTGACTGTAAACCATTCTATTCACCGTGGGAGTTTTCCTTGTTCATTCTGGTCAGTGTTTACATCTCACTTCAGGCCTGTGTAAGTGAAGCATTACAACACCTGGCTGACCAGATAACTAACATGGAGCACAAACACCCAGACTCCCTGCTCTTTGTTCTTGGTGATTTTAACAGAGCAATCCTCAGCCAAGGACTGCCAAAATACAGACAGCAGATTAAGTGTCCTACCAGGGACGAAAACATACTGGACCACTGCTACACCACATTAAAGGATGCCTATCGCTCTGACTCTCGTGCTGCTCTGGGACTCTCTGATCAGGGTCTGGTTCATCTTCTCTTACAGGCAGAACCTAAGATCTGCAAATCCTGTGGTCAAAACGGTGAAGAGATGGACCAATGAGGCAAAGCTAGAACTACAAGCCTGCTTTGACTGTACTGATTGGAGTGTTTTTGAGGCTGAAGCTGCAGACCTGGATGATCTCACTGACACTGTGACATCCTACATCAGCTTTTGTGAGGCTATGTGTGTGCCAACAAAAACTTTCCATACATACAACAACAATAAACCCTGGTTTACAGCAAAACTCAGGCAGCTTCATTGGGCTAAGGAGAAGGCCTACAGAAGTGGGGTCAGAATCCTGTATAACCAGGCCAGAAACACACTGACAAAGGAGATCAGAGTAGCAAGGAGGTGCTACACTGAAAAGCTGGAAAACAGGTTTTCAGCCAACGAACCTGCATCAGGGTTGAGAGGCCTGCAGGACATCACCAACTACAAGAAACCATCCCCCCACACTACAGAGAACCATCAACTGGCCAACAACCTGAATTTGTCTGCAGATTCGACAAGATTTTTTCACACCCTTGCTGACCACATCACACACCTGGCACCCACTGCCATGCCCCTGCTGCCCCTCCCCACTGACACTGTACCTGCACTCAGGATCTGTGAAGATGATGTGAGTCAGGTCTTCAGAAGACAGAAGATCAGAAAGGCACCAGGTCCAGATTGTGTGTCACCCTCCTGCCTCAAAGTCTGTGCTGACCAGCTGGCCCCCATATTCACACATCTTAAACAGTTCCCTGGAGCTATGTGAAATTCCTTCCTGCTTCAAGCACTCCACAATCATCCCGGTTCCCAAGAAACCCTCTGTCGCAGGATTAAATGACTACAGGCCTGTCACCCTGACATCTGTGGTCATGAGATTCTTTGAAAGACTGGTGTTGACCTATCTGAAGGACATCACAGGCCCCCTGCTAGACCCCCTACAGTTTGCTTGCCGAGCAAACAGGTCAGTGGATGATGCAATCAACAGGGGACTGTACTCCATCCTGCAACATCTCGACTCCCCAGGGACATATGCTAGCATCCTGTTTGTAGACATTAGCTCGGCATTCAACACAATCATTCCAGAAGTCCTCCACACCAAACTCACTCAGCTCACCGTACCACAAACTTTCTGACAGATAGGATGTGTCCTCTCCCCTTTGCTCTTCTCCCTCTACACAAATGATCGCACCTCAGTAGACCTGTCTGTTAAACTCCTGATGTTTGCAGATGACATGACCTTCATTGGCCTCATCAAGGACAGTGACAAGTCTGTATACCAATGAGAGGTCGAACAGCTGGTCCTCTGGTGAGGTCAGAACAACCTTGAGCTGAATATGCTCAAGACTGTGGAGATGACTGTGGACTTCAGGAGGAGCCCCCCAGCATTGCCCCCTCTCACACTACTCAACAGCACTGTTTCTGTTGTGGAGATCTTTAGATTTCTTCCAATCAAGTAACTGGTTAACCATTCAATATTTATTCTATATTCTATACTTATTCCAGTATCTTGCACTCTGCACAATTGCACTATGGTCTTTTTGCACATTTCCTACATACATGTAGATATGTATATATAGATTTATATTACTTTCTTGTACATGCACTAATGTTTCTTTGTAATAGCTGTATACATACATGTATATACTTTTAAGCACACAGAGAGCAAGGTAAAACCGGAGTCCAATTCCTTGTATGTGTACATATACTTGGTCAATAAAGCTGATTCTGATTTTGATTCTGATTAATAATTTGTAACTTTCTTTCTTTCCATCTACCCATCAAGAAACCAGTTAACAAACCAGTAAACAAACCAGTCTGCCTTACATCTTACAGTTACAGTCTGTCTTACAGTTTTATTTTACATCTATAACAACAATGAAGTGTTGTCCTCTCTTGTCTTGCCTGTCTCTTGGTTAAGCCAGTCCTTTGTTTATTTGGATGTATGCTTTTGGGTCATTGTTGTACTGAAAGGTGAAATTCCTTTTCCTCTTCAGCTTACTTGCAGATGCCAGAATATTTTGTACTAAAAACAACTGGTATTTGTAGCTATTCATGATTCCCAATTTGATAAAAGCCCCAATTCTGGCTGAAAAAAAGCAGTCATAAAGCATGATGCTGCCAACACCATTCTTTACCTTAGGGATGCTGTTCTTTTAGTAATATACGTTTTGTGCCAAACATATCATTTAGCATTATGAAATTATTATTCATTTGGACTTGTTCTCATCAGACCATAACACCCAGTTCAGCGTGATTTAGTTTGGCTTGGAATTTTTTGTGTGAGAAAGTGCTTTTGTCTTTTGAAATTTTAGGCCTGCATGGACCCTCCAGAGGCTGACAGGGCAGCCTCCAATGAAAAGCTCCCTCTAGAGGCTGACAGGGCAGCCTCCAGCAAAGTGCTTCCTCCATAGAATGACAGGGAAGCCACCAGTGAAGAACTCGCTCCAGTGGCTGAGAGGATGGCCGCAATCCCAGACCTTACACCAGAGGTTGACAGGGCAACCTCCATTACAGGGCTTGTGACAGAAGCTGACAGGGCAGTCTCCTCTCTAGACCTCACTCTGCCTCCTGGCTTCAATTTAATTCAATTTTATTGTATAGCAGTTTTAACAACAGACATTGTCGCAAAGCAACTTCACAGAAGTATATAAATTCTGAATATAAACTTCAGATACAAACTATCCCTAACGAGTAAGCCTGTGGTGACAATGAGGGTGGCAAGGAAAAACTCCCTGAGATGTCAAACGGAAAAAACCTTGAGAGGAACCATCCTCATTTGGGTCGCACTGTATAGTGCAATTACAACTAACACACTTTGATAACACTGCACAACAATGTTTCTGCTTCTTGAACACTGTTGGGTGTTTCTCATAGATTTTTGGGTGCTGATCACGAATATCACATCAAAATTTACCCATCACAAATCATTTTTTCTTATATTTGTATCCAAACATTTTTGCTCCCATAAGTGACTTATCAACAACAGTTTGTGCAGCCTGGGCATGTCCAGGCATGGAATCAGGACAGGTTGGATGCTGTTCTGTGGAAGTTGACATCCTGGACATGCCTAGGCAGGTCTGAACAAGCTTGACACTGTCTCTGCATGCTATACAGGTGGCTTGCATACACCGATCCTGCTCATTTGGTTAATATAGATAGTCAGTGTGTATGTATAGTATCAGTATAGTAAAGTATAGTATCTGTAGCAATATAGCAGTAAGTAAGCTTGATGCTATAGACGTTTTGGTGTCGGGTGATATGTCTTGTCAATGCCTGGCTCAGAGGCACTCGAAAGACGATGCCATTTGCTGTTCCGATGATATGGCGAGAACAGGTAGACCATGTGACAGACTGTTACTTCTGTTTGAATAACGTGTCTGGTTTCTCTACCAAAAACAAGAAGTCAATTGAATATCCTAATCTGCCTTCAGCAATAAGAGCCGCGCCAAATGACGACAGTCTTCCGATTTCGAAACCACCATAGGATTGAACCTTAGACGAACCAGATGAAGGAACTGCAATGCAGGGTACTGACAGTGACATTGACCCGGATTTTGAACCGTGCTCATCAGTCGATACACATCTGATAACACAGTTTGAATTGAACAATTTAGTCAGAGATTTGGGTCTGTCAAAAGCAAAAGCCAAGCTGCTGGGTTCAAGACTGCAGGAATGGTGTTTGCTGTCACCAGGTACGAAAATTTCTGTGTTTTGAGGCCAAAATCATGATAAAACCAAATTTTTTGCACAAGTTGACAGTCTCTGTTACTGTTATGACATTGAAGGATTATTCTCGGCATTGGGATTTGATCACAACCTGGAAGAGTTGATTCATCAATGTTAAGCCTGAAAGCTGTTCTGCTACACAATGGCAACGTTTATCCTTCAGTACCTGTTGGCTATGTAGCACACATGAAAGAAACGTATGAGAATATGGAACTGTTGCTGAAGCATATCCAGTATACCAGGTACAACTGGAATATCTGTGGAGATCTTAAAGTAATTGCTCTGTTACTAGGACTGCAGCTAGTCCATACAAAGTACTGTTGTTTCATCTGTGAATGGGACAGCCGTGCCAAAGAGTCGCACTATTCTCAACAGATCTGGCCACTCCATAAAAAGTTAGTTCCAGGACAGAAACATGTGGCACATGAATCGATTGTCAACCCGGCAAAGATATTTTTGCCTCCTCTTCACATAAAACTGGGATTCATGAAGAATTTCATGGAAGCACTGAACAAGGAAGGCGAAGGTTTTCGTTATTTAAGACAAATGTTCCCAAGAATAACTGATGCCAAGATCAAAGAGGGCATATTTTTTGGCCCCCAGATTAGACATGTTTTGAATGACAAGCGGTTTAAAAATCTGTTAGTTGGGCCGGACAAAATTGCCTGGAAAGCCTTCAAAGACGTTGTTGACAATTTTCTGGGCAATCAAAGAGCCCCAAACTATATTCAGCTGGTAGACAAACTTCTCAAAGCATACAAGACAATGAAATGCAACATGTCACTCAAGATTCAATTCCTCCACTCACACTTGGACTTCTTCCCCACAAATCTCAGTGCTGTCAGTGACAAACACGGTAAAAGGTTTCACCAGGACATTGCTACGATGGAGAAACGATACCAGGGCAACTGGAATCCGTCTATGCTTGCTGACTACTGTTGGACACTGCAACGTGATGCACCAGACATTGAATACAAAAGAAAATCAGGACCAAAATGCTTTTAATTCTGTAAAATTTAATAGCTTATGCGAAACATTAACGTGACCAAATACGCTATTGTGAGTAAACATATAAATGTCTATTTCTCAGAGTTCCTACATGATGCAGTAAAGCCAAAACTATATGTGTGCATACCCAGTAGGTACCTGTCACAATCAGCAAAATCTTTTCAGGAAGCAAGACTTTTCAAAAAAATTGTTGTGCAGTGTAATAGGGTCAAGTTTGGAGTGCAACACTGTTTGTGGTGATTTGAGTCCTATGCCATTGTAGCAGAACTGCTCTTGTCAATAGCAGTCAAACACCATTTTCACAGTTCTAGGTGCATGTTGAGGCAGTTCATATGGTGCTATCCTCAACAGGAGCAAGTGGTTTCCAAGTGATGACTCCAACCAGGAGTAGGACACAGGGATGGATCAGGTAGGTCTGGAAAGCAGAAGGGGTCAGGATCACTGGAGTCTCAGGAGTAGCATGTGCAGGTCAACAGACAGACAGACAGACAGGCAGGCAGAGAGACAGAGAGAAAGGGAGAGAGAGAAAAAGCAGATTGTTAGGTATGCTCATTGTCACCTAAGTTATGCCTATTGTCACCTATCTGTAAGGAACAAAGTATATCGTGTGCTGAGTGCAAGTAGGAACTCCGGCAAGGCTAGCTATGACAGCATAACTAAAAGGGAGAGCCAGAAGGTAACACAGACATGAGGGCCCCCTGGGACGTAAGGCGGCCAGCCACTCCACCGTCAACAATCCTGAGTGAACATGTGAGAGTGGGGGACGACAGCATCCAACCATTCCAGTTTATCAAAACACTTTATGCCTGAGAACCCTCAGATCTGTTCCTTTACCTGGTAGAAGGCAATTAAAGGCTTGGCTAAATAAATACGCTTTCAGCCTAGATTTAAAAACTGAGTCTGTATTTGAGTCTCGAACACTAATTGGAAGGCTGTTCCACAATTGAGGGGCTTTGTAAGAGAAAGCTCTGTCCCCTGCTGTAGCCTTCACTATTTGAGGTACTATCAAATAGCCTGTACCTTTTGATTCAAGTAGGCATGGGGTGTCATAAATGACCAGAAGTTTGCTCATATACTGAGGTGCGAGATCATTCAGTGCTTTATAGGTCAACAGTAGTATTTTATAATCTGTGCAAAATTTGATGATGATGTTTATGCACCTACTGAAACATCCAGACAGTAAGGCACTACAATAATCTAACCTAGAGGTAACAAAAGCATGAACTAATATATAGTATATATATATACACAGCTACTAGTTCATCATGGAGCTAATCCTTTTAAGTCTTCTTTGTCTGATTGGTGAGGAGTTATTTTAAATGATTTTTCATTAAAATGAATCATTTTGATTAAGAAATGATTTGATTTTCCTGTAGAAAGAAAAATATCATATATAAATCATCAATAATTGATCTATTTAATCTTACACATGTGCAATCCTGGCTTTTAAAAACTACTGTAAACTATATGTGGTTTGTAGGACTGTAGGACTGTAGAACTCCATCCATTCAAATAATAATGTGACTGCTGATGCCAGGTCATTGGACTGGAACTCATTTAGCAGTTTTACAGCAACAGGACTCATTTGTTATGCAATCATTACCTTTACATTTGTTAATTTTAAATAATTTTGCAAACTTTAGTTTAATTTTATGGGCTATTTTGAGATCCATTGAATCCATTTAAGTTCCAAGTTGTAACACTACAAAATGTGGAAAAGTTCAAGCCACTGAATCTACATTTTTAAATCTAATATGTGCTTTATTACATATAATATTGCCAACAGGTTGTGTCTCAGTTGCCCTGTCCATCAAGCTAACTACCCCACTTCTCATCAAGCAACAAGCGACCTGGCCAGTGGCGCAGAATTACTGCCGGGAAAACTACATTGACCTGTTCACAATTTCTAACTCAAGCGACCAAGTGAAGCTAATTGAAGAAATGAATAAGAATAATTCGATAGGGCCTGTCTGGACAGGTCTGTACAATGATCTGGACAACTGGTACTGGTCCTATAATCACCTGCCATTGAATAATACAAGTCTAAGCATATGGAATTCCGGACTGCCTGATAATGCACATGGAGAAAATGTGTGTGTGGCGATGTTTGCAACTGGATCCTGGTGGTGCTTGGCCTGCTCTGTTGTAGGATGCTTTATATGTTATGATGGTGAGTCAACATTCCGATTTCTGGGGAAGCACAGTGTAGTATTAAACTCTTTCTCTTTTGCTTGTCAAAGAATGGTCTTGCACAGTCTCTTCACACAGATCATTTTTGTGCTATGGGAGGTCATTATTTGTTCATCATGTAAAAATTGTAGAATATTCCGGGTGAGCATGCATTGTCATGGTTTAGACCCCAACTACAGTATATTTAGCACAAAAAGACCAGGCAGTAGCCACAACATCTGGTAGTGATGTGAAAAACCTTTTTCATTATGACAATATTTTTTCTACGTTTCCTTCTTAATAATATAATTCATTTGCCTCTTGATTCTTCTAAGTGGACTCTTACACTGTGTTCCAACTAGAATATTATAAGCTGCTCATCACAGTTTGTATCTTGTAGGTTTGTGTGGTTACTGCAATTATCGCTTGTGCTCATGCAATGTCTGGATTTTTTGAGTTAGGAAATGATAATCAAAATATATACACTTTACTGTAAAGCTGTGTTTAAATGTTACAATTTAAAAAATGTATTTTATATTGTAGTTGAACTATTCTAGGTTTACTATTACTAGATTGTTTGGACTAAAAATTATGAAGCTTTATGTATATATACATAGACTCACCGACTTATTATTTAAATCAGCATAAAATTTCTATAATTTAAATTTATAAATATAATATAAAATAAACATGAGTGCTTTTTGCAAAGAATTGAATTAGAAAATATGAAAAAGTACAGTAGAATAAAACTGTAGCAATTTGAAAATGTGTGTTTCAGTGTGGTTCTACAAAGCTGCTATATGCATTACTGACTTTTTTTTTTTTAACTCATTGCTTTTTTACAGCTAACAACAGTTATACTAACAGATTTGTTCTCTACAATGGGCTTTGTTTCAACTGGCTTGGTGCCAGACATACTCACATTTCAAAGAAGCAAAAGCAATGCTATATTAAAAACAATTTTATACATACTATATGAAAATAAAACTAGTTTTACATATACATAACTGTTTAATATCAGGATTAGTTCATTGTCTGGATGTTACCTTTAAGGGTCATTTGCCTAGGCTCAAGATTTAGCACTTTTTGCACTATTATTCCCCTATTTATGCTACTAGAAAAACAGCAGTTAACGTAATTTATGTTCGAATTGCTCTATTCTGTATACGTCTTCGAAGTAAACCAGTCAGTTTGAATCATGTGTATGTGTGATGGAGTCCATGCATGCAAGGCTCAGGTGATAGTAGATAATGAATTAAATAAGATCAAGTGTTTGTTGTATAAGAGTTTTTGCAAATGTGTGCATGATTGTTTAGTACATGAGTGTGCCTTAGAATATCAGAAATGCGAAAACACGTGCATTGGAGTTGTGTATTAGTTAATATATATTGTATGTGTGTGTGAGTGGGTGTTGTAACAGTACCATGTGTTTATTTCAGGAGGTCCAATGCAGTACAGCATGTACACAGCCGAGCGTGATTGTTACCCGCCAGTGAACTGCACCTATAAAACTCATAGGTAAAATAACTATGAAGCAGTAAACACATTATTATTTACATGTGCTTTCACACAGTGCACAGTGGTGCAGTGGTTAGCACTGTCGCCTCACAGCAAGAAGGTCCTGCGTTCGATCCCCGGGTCACCCAGGGTACCTTTCTGTGCGGAGTTTGCATGTTTGAGTTTGCATGCGTAGGTTTCCTCCGGATTCTCCGGTTTCTTCCCACAGTCCAAAGACATGCAGATTAGGTCAACAAATTGCCCATAGGTGTGAATGCGAGCATGTGTGGTTGTTTGCCTGTATTGGCCCTGTGATGGACTGGCGACCTGCCTAGGGTGTACCTCACCTCTCATAACATTGAGTGTGTTACAGCATGAATAATCTGTACATGAACTTTGAAACTTCTGCTCTCTCTCCGAGCTTCACTGACATGGCTGCAAGTGTGGACAGAGGCTCAGGTGAGTGCTAATTGCCCAGAGGTGTCTTTTCATAGATGATGAAAAGTCATGATGAAAACTGATTGATAAACTCCACTGTAAGGTATTTAAGTGACCTTGAACGCTGTTGCGCCCTCAGACTCAGGTGGTGTGTACATGGCGGAGGAGACGTGGTCCCCTCCGTCTTTTCCTCTGACCAATGGTTTCAGGTACAACATGCAAGAATCACGCAGCACCTACAACCAGAACTCCAACCCCAACCCCAACCCCTCTACCGGGTATGGCACATACACCCCACACCTCACACACTGGGTTATCATGCTTTAGGATATGAATGAATGAATACGTAAATAGCTGCAGGGACACACCTCAGTAGATGGGAAGATATTCAAACAGATGGGTGGACTGATGGATGGTTGGATATGAATGGATATAAATAGGCAGGCAGATGGATGCAAGTATACATGTGCTTGAATGATATAAAGAGATATGTGATGGATGGTAGTTGGATTAATGAATGGATGGATGCTGGTTTGATGGACGGACGGTTGTTAGATGGATGCTTGTTTAATGGGTAGATGCAGGATGGGTGGATGCATGATATGTGGATGAGTGGATGGATGCTGGTTGGGTTGATGGATCGTGGTTGAACAGCTGGATGCTGACTGGGTAAACGGATGTGTGTGAGAGATGGGTTGATGGAGGGATGCTAGTTGGAAGGATTGTTGGATGGTAGTTTAACAGATGGATATTGGATGGATGGATGCTGGTTAGATGGATGAATGGATGGATGGATGCTAGTTTGATGGGTGTAAATGGGTTTGAGGTGGTTGGATGAATGAGAGGATGAATGGATGATGGATGGTTAGATAGATGGCAGCTGGAGGAATGGTGTTTGTTGTGTGTGTTGATCTCATGTTATTATTTGCTCTTCTAGACGTTTCTCATGGAATAACGCAGCTAGTCAGTGCAGCAACCCGTATTCCTACTGCCCAAATAACTACATGCTACCAGGTAAAATCTCTCTCTCTCTCGCTCTCTCTTTCTCTCTCTCTATCATGAATTTATCCTACTGTTAGAATAAGAACAGGATATTTCATAACGATTTACTCTGTCCATCTAAGGGAACGCAAATTACCAGAACAGCTTCCCGTGCCATGAAACACAAACACAGGCCGGATGGAGTGAGGAAACACCACATGAGGTCACTTCCTCTTGGGACATGACCAGCTGTGTGATGAGGTGAGCTTCCAAAATATTCCAATGTTCCGAATAACTGAAATGCACTCTGTAGGTCACCTTCTCAATCATAATATCCTGATTAATAATAATAGCCTCATTTTAATATCATTAACATAAACCACACCTTAATTTAATGCAGATGTAGCAGTAGGAAGAAAAGGAATGTGTTTAGTAACATTATCCAAGATTCAGTCTTAGATGTTATATTTTTCTCTCTCTCTCTCTCTCGCACGCGCACGCTCGCTCTCTTGCTTTCGCAGCCGTATTTCTCAGTCACCTGGAGTCTGTCTCCGATTTCCTCCAGTCTGTTTGGCTCTATCTGGACCCCCCAAAGCGAGCCATATCAGAGCCACTTCCAGACCGAGCGCTCCGTGCCCGTCTCTCCGGTGTCTCCCCTCACTCCAGAGCCACTTCCCTCTAAGCACTTCTCCAGCTTCAACCCCTTCGGCCCCCACATGAACCTGGATATCTGGAACAACTCGGGCTCGAACCGCAGCTCCAACTCTCAACTCACCAACGACTCGGGCTACTGCGCAGACACTTGTCTGCACAGGCCTGGAGCTCTGCCCACCGTATAAAAAAAGACGAAGACAAACATAATGTGGTTTTGTCGATGACCGAGGAAAAAATGTGAACTTTCTTTTCTGTTTTATGTTCAATTTTGTTCCTCAAAAGGATTCTGTTTGTGCAAAATTTAAGCTTTTAGTTGTATGTTTTTCTAGATGTTTTGCAAACCTGGCCATGAAAAATATAAAACAAGTTTTATATTGGGATTGTCTTCATTGTCTTTTTTAAAAATGCATTACTTAGCTTACCTCAACAATATCTTGTTTTTCTTAGCGTTTGAGCTTATTTCCTTTTTCCTTACACATTATACATATGCATTAAATTAGCTGAAAATCTCAACAGTTTAATTTCCCAGGCTTGCTGTCTGAACACAAGTGACTTTTTTATGCAGCCGTTAACTCTGGCAGAGTAAAAGGTGGCACAAACACCTTGATAAAAAAGAATATAGATTCAGGGACATAAGCATCTGATGATGCTGATGTGGACGGCCCTCTCTTCAACAACTAGCTGAACATCCTGGTGGAAAATCTGTCCAAAAAATTATTGATTTCCACACACAGTATAGCTCATGTTAAGTAATTCTATGAGTAACATTTTAGAGCTCATAATAATGGACATTTTAAATACTTTAAATACTTTATACATTGAAAA